>JBBMEG010010728.1:0-32027 GCA_037832605.1 Cyclanthera cordifolia
GTTGTAACCGGGGACGCCACGGGGTGCAGCGTCCTCCTGCGTTACTTGGACTCGGTCGACTCCTGGGGGAGAGTCCTGACCTCCATGACCAACCCACTCGGGCTGACCTACTCATTGTGACGGGTGACGCCACGGGGTGCGACGCCTCCAAACGTTACTTGGACTCGGTCGACTCGTCCACAGGATAGTCCTAACCTCCACGGCCAACCCACTCGAGTAGGCCTACTCGTTGTAACGGGTAAATGCCACGGGGTGCGATGCCTTCAAACGTTACTTGGGCTTGGTCGACTCTTCAGAGAGTTCTGACCTCCACGGTCCATCCACTCGGATGGACCTACTCGTTGCTGGACCTGAGAAGGGTAAGGTTGTAAGGGCTGACCCTGAGGGGGTCCTGGCCTTCCTTGGCCAACCAGTTGCAAGGGCCGACCCCGAGGGGGTCCTAGCCTTCATTGACCGACTCCCGAGGGAGTCGGACTTGTTTGGCCGACCCTGGGGGGTCGGAAATGGACTTGGCCCCCTAGGGGGTTGTGGCCTCTATTTAGACGACCCTCGGGGTGTCGGTGATGGTGAGGCCGACCCCCAAGGGGTCGAAAATGGACTTGGCCGACCCCTGGGGGTTATGACCTCCATTTGGCCGACCCTCGGGGGATCGGCGAGGGCGTGGCCGACCCCCGGGGGTCGATGCCTCCATTTGGCCGACCCCGGGGGTCGGCATTGGCTCCCTTGTCCTTCGTTTGGGTCCCAACCTCTTTCGAGTCTTTCAAGATATTTTTAGGTTATAACAATAATAATAATAATAAAACAAAGCTTAGGTGTAATTTACTCTACTTCGAGCTTATCTAATTTTTTTACCTTTATGTAGTTGACATCTTCTCTAATTTCTTTTCTCCTTACCAATCTTTTATATAACTTTCATGCCATAGAAATAGTTTTTTTCGACAAAATTATATTTTTGGAAAAATTACTTTTTTTTATTCCCTAGTTTTTTAGTTTAATTTTAGTTTGATCACTAAATTTTAAAATTGAATATTTTATCCTTGGCATTTCAATAATATTCACTATCGGTCCCTAAGTTTGAAGTCTAGTCTTAGTTTGGTACCTATGTTTCAAAATTGAACATTTTACTCTGACATTTAAATAATTGTCATTTTTAATCTTGTGAGTTTTATTTTATATTTATTTTAAAAATAAATAAATTCATGTTAAAAGTACAAAAACTAATTTATCGATATATTAAATTCAAAATTCGTCTACTCAACACTAATTTTGTTCTTTCGATGATTAAAATTGAACATTATTGAAATATCGTGAATAAAATTATTAAATTTTGAAATGTATAGATAAATTAGACTATATACTTAAAGATTAAAATATATGTTTTCCCTTAAATACAAGAGTGATAGGATTTGGAGAAGAGGGGAGGAAGTTCATGTTAGTTTTTAATACATCACAACTTCTTCCCAATTTTCTTTCCACATCTCATCAACTTCTCTTCAACTAACCGCTGCAGCTCACTTAATGGTGGTTTTTTACCGTTAAACTTTAGAGGTGTAACAGTCTTGTCTCGTAGGTTACTTGGACTCGACTAACCTTTACAGGTTCTCACCTCCCTGGCCGACCCCTTAAAGGTGTGGACATTATCAGTATAACTCTTATGACGTTACCCCTTAGAGGGGCAATGACCTAGGTGTTGGGAATTATGGGGTTGGTGAATGCACTTGAACATGACGAAAGCGTGTGAATAATAAAAATTTCACATTAATTAATCTAAATTAATTAACTTTAGATTAATCTAATTAATCTACATGCAATTTACTCTAGGTTAGAAGGGAGCTTGTAAGTATTTTCCTCTAGAGGAAAAAGTGAACTCAATTGCAGAGAGGTTTGAGAATTAGGTTACCCTCAATTGGGTGGGATGAGAATAAAGACCTCACACACCTCCTATTTATAACATAAAAGTGAATCTTTAAGTTAGGAAAATATATTATCTTTTAATATCCAATAATAAAAGATATTAGAAAAAAATAAAATATTTTTCATCCTAATTTAAAAGTTAGTTTTATTTATTTTTAATTGATATTTATCCAATAAATCTCAACTTCATAATATATCAAATATATTATAATAAATAAATCTCTGCAACTAATATATCCAATATATTAACTTTTCTACAAATAATAATTATCTAATAATTATTAATTCAATTAATATGTCCAACATATTTAATTAATATTCTCCTTTTAATAATTATCCAATAATTATTAAACAAATATGTCTAACATATTTATTATAATTCCGCTTTAAATAATTATCCAATAATTATTTAAAACTTTAATATGTCCAACATATTATTAGCTGAGTTCTCTCAATAATTATCCAATAATTATTAATAATTAATTTATCCAATAAATTAATTTATCTTTATTAATATTTGTCCAAAATGTTTAATTAATATATCAAATATATTACTTAGTTAAGTTTATCCATTAAACTTAACACTCCTATTAATTATGTCCAACATAATTAATTTGTGAATTTGAACTTTTCAAATCATTTCTCTAATAAAACAGTGTACCGACAATTAAGCTAGCCCGGGGATCGATGGACCTATAGTTTGGAAGCTACAACGACTTGGGATCCAATCCCTACTCGTTAACATCAGACTTATTCCACTAAAGGTCGGTGCTAAACTCGCTATAGGACAAGTTAATGTCCACAGATATAATCGCCCATCTGTCATATGATCCTTCACGAGCTTGTTCGTAATTCACAGCTGGGACAAGAAATCTGTTCTATCCATGTGATTGCATCTTTCTCCTTAAGCGCCATTGATTCCTCTAATGAACAAGTTGTTTATAGTCATACTATAAACCAATGTCCTATCGGGCCAATGAGAGGTGGGTACCCTTTGTTCAAGTCTTAGAATCAGTTATTAAGGGAACAACTCTACATCTTCCACAATATTAGGAAAGTCGTGATTTCCTTATTGTGAAGTTGTACTCCCAACCACTCACTACGACAATCCCTAACGTGGGAGGCTTATTGACCAAGTGTTGTTTGACTGGTCTGAACCATGCACATCAAAATACGCTTTCATAAAAGCAGGAGTTCTCAACCCACTTAGGATTAAGATCACATTGATATACGATCATCCTTAGCGAAGTAGTTGATACGAGTCTATAAAAAAATTACTAGCTCGATCATAAAACTTATGGTTCAGTCATATGCAAAAACTTATTTTTGCATAGGCGCCCACACTCACATGTCTCCACATGAACAACTAGGATCAGGTTGTTTGCAACTATTGCAAAGCGGGCCGCACCCACAGTGTTACTAGGACTTAGACACCTTAGCTTTAGTCAATATACTGTAGAAAATTTAGGTTATAAACTTGAAAATAGATTCACTTGTATGTCCCGCATACTTGTCTAAGTGTTCACATTAAAAACCAAGGGTTTATCAACATTAATCCAATTAATGTGATAAGGTTGAATGACGTTAGAATATTAAATATACAAATTTATAAAAAAGAAATAACTTTTATTAATGATTGAAAACAACATTAAATGTCTAACATTAAATGCTCGTTCTTAAATATACAAACTATTAGGCCTTTAGAGCATAACCCCCAACACTAGGATATTACTTGGACTCTGTCGGCTCTTAGGGAGCTCTAACCTCCAAGACTTTCCCCCTTTAGGAGGGCATTCCACTTCGAGCGTCCCTTCAGGGATCGACTTTGGACTTGGTCAATCCTGACCTTGATGGCTTTCCCCTTAGGGGAGTGTACACCTTCGGTGTAACTTTTGATCGTTATCGGCGGATCTAGTTGTCATTTGGGCTTGGTTGGCTCTTAGAGGAGCCCTAATCTCCACGGCTTTCCCCCCTTAGGGGGTGTTCGCCTTCGACCATCCATTTAGGGATCGACTTTGGACTGGGTCAATTCTAACCTCCATGGCTTGCCCCCCATAGGGGGGTGTTCACCTTCGGTGTAATTCGTGGCCGTTATTGACGGATCCAGTTGTCACTTAGACTCAATTGACTCTTAGGGGAGCCCTAACTTCCATATCTTTACCCCATATGGGGGTGTTCGCCTTTGACCATCCCCTAAAGGACCAGCTTTGGACTGGTCAATCCTGACATCACAACTTGCCCTCTTTCCTTTAGCCCATTCACCTTCGGTATAACTCATGACCATTATCGATGGATCAAATTGTCACTAGGACTCGATCGACTCCCAAGAGAGTCCTAACCTCCACGACTTTCACTCTAGGGAGTGTTCGCCTTCTTTGGCAGACCCCAAAAGGATTGAGGCTGCAAAGGCCACCATTAGGGGGTCGAGGCTTCCTTAGCTGACCCCGAGAGGGGTTGGACTGACTTGGGCGACCCTTGGGGGGGATTTTGACCTTGTTCGAGTATTTCAATATATTTTAACCTATAACATACTCAATTTCCTCTCATCTCCTCTTTTCGCATCAACCAAAAAATGCGATCACCCCTTGCTATTTTTTAAATTAAAATAATAATGATAAATAAATTACAATGAAATATGGTCATTCAACATTACTATCAGCTTATCTTGAAAATTATAATAAAAAGAACATATTGTAAAAGAAAAAAAAAAGTTGCTTTTAAAAATGTAGTTGCATTTTTTCTCTCTCTTTAGTGCGTAGCATCAAAAATAAAAAAGGTTATTTCTCTTCAATGATAGGTTGAAACGGAAAATATTAGTAATGTACTAGCGACCATTGGATTTGGGGTTGGAGTTCCCATCTCGATTGATGTAATCTTAAAAAAAGAAAAGAAAAAAAAAGGAGTAATCATCTTTAAAATGATAAAGTAATAATTAATATTAAATTAATTGAAGATAGATTTTATTTTTATGTTACTCATTCGTGGCAAAACTCAACAATAACCTTTTGGTCATCGAATCAAATACTAATATTGCTGAGGTAGTTGATATGGAAGATAGAGGTTCAAGCTTGCAACATTTTTTAGATACATACTTGTTGAAAAAAGAAAAATGTAACTTGTGTATTGAGTCTTGGAATTAACATCAAACTTAATCCATAATCTGAAGTTAAGAAAGTCTTAGGTATTGTACACAACACAAGCAAAATTAACCTTGCAAGACATTCGGAACTTGAAATTTGGAAGTCCCTCGAAATAAAAGATCGTGCTTAAAAATCAGAATTAACAAATCTACAAGAAAGAATTACGTTGATGAGCTTCAGCCTCACGCTTTCATCCAAAATTCACCGATTCGAAGCCTTTTTCATTTTCAATTTCAATTTCTTCCCGATTTTCGTACTATTGGGAATCTTGATTCTTCAGTCAACATGGCAGCGCCAAAGCATCGCCCCTCTCGGTCCATGTCTCACAGGGATGTTCCGGATTTGGAGAAGATGGATGGTGCTTACAGTTGGGATGCAATCGAATGGACCAAGATTGAGGTTTCTTCTTCTCGATCATTTCTTTTTGTTGTTTTTTGGGGATTACGCTTTACTCTGCTTGTAAACGCGCTGGTTTTCGCTTTTGTTGCAGCCCATTCCTCAGCCGGTATCGCATGTTAATTTGGATTGTTTGCTTGAAGCCGAGCAAGTGATTGCCGAGGTTTGTAGAGGTTTAATTTTGGTTTTGGAATTTTAATTTTATGATGAGTCGAGATCGAGGGGGTTCAATTTCTGTCTGATTGTTACTTCTTTGTGCGTGGGAAGTTTTACGGATTATAGTGTACTCGATTCATCTTTTAGTTTTGAAATGTTACTGTTGTAGTTGTGCGTATTTTTTATGTGTAGACGAGTGGGCGGCATTGGAAATGAGGAATTGGATATTGGGGGATGGAATTTATCGTGATTAGTTTATTAGATACCATGATTTTTATTCTTTTCTCAATGAAAGATTGATTGTCTATTGTTTTTGAATTCCATACTTGCATAAAATGATTATGTAATTTTGTACTCTTAGCGTATAATGGAATTAGAACCATTGGCTTGGCTGTATAGTTTTGACAAAATAAATTTAACATTGCTCCTAAAAAACTGGCTGGAAGCATAATGGTGGTTCTTGACTGTTTGGACAAACTAAAAAGAAATGATAAAGTAATGAATGGAACTTGAAGAAAGAATTATTGATAAGGGAATCGATTATTTGAGATCCTATTGAGAAGAAATCTTGCCTGGGATCTGCACCAAATGTGAGTTTCTTAGAATTATTGGTTTTTTGATGAGGTCAAGAAGCTACACTTGATCGAAAAATACACTGGGAACTTCATTATCTTTCAGAGAGCCAATAGTTGTTTGTATAGCATCGCAAGATCATATACCTACCTAGTAAACACTGTTGACTTCGAAATTTGAGGGCATTGGCGCACTCATCATCATTTATTGCTATCTTCCTTTGATGTTATTGATTAATAGAATATTTTGTGGAATAAAGGAATGAAGAAAGATTGCATGAAGCAATTATTGTTATAGTTCGATAGGAACCAAAGACTATCATTAAAAGGGAATAGATTGACACATAAGTGGATACTGGATAGATAAGCTATTCATCTACACAAGATCAAGGGAGCTTACCAAAAGTTAGGCCAACTGACATGTTGTACTTGTAATAGAAATCAAAAATTCTGCATATGTTCTAAAGGGCAGTCCTAAAGGAATACAAATAAGGAATCTTCGCCAGCAGCTGCCAATTATTGAGTTAAAGTCTGCAACGAATGAATGGCATTGTACACCATATATGGTGTCACGAAATAAATTCTACATATCAAATATACATGGCTACACGAAAATTCATTGCATTGATTAGTGTTATAATGTAGTGGATGACTGGAAGGTATAAATATTGTTTTATTCAAATCCTCACCTTTCTCCTTTCATTGACTGCTGTGAAAAAAAACTGATAACTTTTGGAGCATATCACATTTATAGACTGGCATCTTTGATACACTTACATATATGTATACACACATACATATATATACACATATATATCTATATATATGTATCCATATTTGAGGGCTATTAATCTTTGAAGTGTTACCTTCAGGGCAATGGTGTTGTTCTTGTGAATACTGATGAGGCGGGTACCTTATTTGTAACCAATTTTCGTCTTCTATTTCTAGTAAGTATTCCCATGGATCAGAACATTATCTTTGTTTTTATCTCATTGGCCACTGTAAGCATTAAACTGTTAGCTTTTGACAATCAGTTTTATTTTTTTTTTCTTCTCAAGTATATGATTTTATTGTCCCATAGGCAACCTGAACCATTGGGTTTGCTAGGCAGATAGCAGCCGATTGATGATTACTTTAGTGCATCATTGGGTGGAAACATCTCTAACTTCAATGCCATGTTTTTGCTCAAGAAAATTTGATTAAAGAACTATCAAAATCTTACTTACAGTTTTTTTCCTCTACATTCATCTTTTGGCTTCGGTTTTCTGTTTCTGTTTGGTTTACTTTCGTGCAGTGCTCACATATTTTATATGAATTGATTCAGTGTCTTGTTAAGAAATTTTCAAGTATAATCATGCTGTATATTTTAATTAGCATATTCTATTTGGTCTAGGTTGTGCTTATAATAGGAAGGTAGAGGAGAAATGGGGTAAAGTAAACAGATTGACATACGCTGATTGGTGTGCCATTTTTTGCATTCTTTGGCCTTTGTTCATGTGATGCCTCATATCCCCACCATTTGCAAGTAATTGTTTTTTCTTTTACAAAGTTCATTGCCTATCAAAAACAGAAAACGTGAAAGGATACTATTTTTCTTCCCTGACTGAGTCAGCTTGTCATTAGTTTTATGCAAAATTCATGTATGTTTTTGCTTAGGTTTTTTTGGTGGTATCTCTTCATCCTTCTTTCTTTATCTCTTCATTCTTCTTTAATTTATTTTGAAGTAGCTTAATTTAGCCAAGATGTCATTATTATTATATCTCTTGTGCCCGGTCATTTGAACGAGTTACGAACTTTCTTTGTTATTTTTCCAGAGTGAAGGAACCGTGGATGTTATTGCCTTTGGCACTATACCGCTGGCGACAATTGATAAATTCAGCAAAATAGTAAGTTCCTAATTCATAAATCTATAAGCAAGACACATTCTAAAGGGTGTTGTCTTTATGGCACTATAGAATTTATTAGCTAGTCGACAATAAGACCAATAGCTCAATGACATTAGTGCGGACCCAATGATCAAAAGGTCATGAGTTCGTATACCCCACTCCCAATTGTTGTTGAACTCAATAAACAAATTATTCGCTAGTCTCTTATGTGGAGCAAGCAGACAATAATTTGCAAGCACAATTTTATTGTTTGCAATTCTCTTTCACCAGGCTAGTGAGTTGGTAAATGTTTTGAGATCCAAGTGTTGTAGTTGTAGGGTTTGATGGTAAGTCTCATGAGAATGAGAATAGTCGAGGTGCACGTAAGCTGACCCAGACATTCATAAATATCAACTTTTTTTTACATCTATTTCTAGACTATGCTGAATTTTATCTTATCAAGAAAAAGACTACCGAATTATAGTGTGATTTTGGGTAAGATAAGCCACCAAAAAGAAAGGCTAATTCTTCTTATTAGTTTAAGCTGTATTTTTTTATTCGCTATCAGATAACGTATCCCGTAGTTGTGCCTCAGTTTCCAATTTTTTTTTACCTGCAAGCTTAAGAGATATTTATTTTTCATTAAATACGTAAGCTTTGTTGTTTATAATTCCTTGACTTGACTTGATTGCACTCAAACTGCTTTCTGCTATTGCATTTTCTACTTTCCACGTGGGAAGATTATGAATTGGGAGTAACATTATGCTTGTCCTCTTACTTGCGAGGTTTAGGTCGTCAAGACAAATTCTGTCTCTCGCCAATCTGAAAAGTCTTATTCTCAACGACTTCTTCAGGTCATTGGTATGCTTTGTTATATAATCGCTATTGTAGATGCTTATTCTTTACATGAAAAATTTATATCATCTGGAAAGTAACGAAGTTAGAATTCTGAAAAAATAGAGGAAATATCTTTTGCTCTTAAATTCAATTAGTTCTAGATCCGTTCATGCATTATAAATGAGATGGTTTATGAGCTGTGCTACCTCATTATATATTTTGTTGATTAGCGGACCTTTTCTGCTGTTTATTTATTCCTAATGAATTAGGTTAATTTAAGATGAGTAGCTATGATTTTTGAAATGGTGACTCATATGTTCCTCATTAGTTATTTTGTTTATTTATTTTAAATGTTCTACGAATTCAGACACTGGCTTAATACAGTCATTAAATTCTTCTTCCTTTGTGTATTGCAGGAAAAGACATGAGAATTATTGTCTTTGGTTTTCGGCCAAAAACAAAGCAGGTTTGTTCTCAGTCCTTCGTTGTGAAATTGTAGTATCTTAGGCTTCAGGATATAAGGTGAGACCTAATCTCCATGGTCTAATTCTATTCCAAGTAGTAGCATCTTTCAGGCATTAGTATACTGGAAGATTTCCCATGTAGGCCCTCCTTCCTTAAATTACATTATGAACACCTCATTTAATTACTACCAGTTGATTAAATCTAGGAAGAAATAGAATTTTAATAGGGTAATAGTTACAAAGCTTTTGCACATTGAGAGCTTTGATCACTTCAAATAAAAATCTGCAACTCCTGGCTCCTGTCCAATTTCCTACGAGTTTGGTTCCTGCCCTTCATCGCAGATTTTAGATGCACTATAATCCATCCTTGTCATTAGATATCAGCATAATCTATATATATAATTGCTTTGCTATTTTTATCCAACATGAAAGAGAAGGCTCAATATATTGCATATTGGCTTTTACATAACCTGAGATCTCGTATGGGTATTGCAATTTACAGAGGCATAAAGTATATGATGCATTATTGAGGTGTATGAAACCTGCAAGAATATGGGATCTATATGCATTCAAGTCTGGGCCTTCCAAGTACAGTAATACAGACCCAAAAGTTCGCTTGCTAAATGAGTATTTTCGGCTTCTTGGAAAGGGTTCCCTACGTGCATCAATGAGTATGATTGAAGATGGATCATTTACATTGTCAAATGAATTGTGGAGAATAACCAGCATCAATTCCAGTTATACTTTGTGTCAAAGTTATCCATTTGCATTAGTTGTTCCAAAACATATTAGGTACTGTTTTTGATCCAAAACTTTACCAGCACTCACTTTTTTGTGAGAAATTTGGAGACGGAGTTGTTCTTTCTTTAAAACTCTTAGAATCAGGAAATGCCTGCCTTTATATTTTTGTATGAGTTTGACTTTCTTTAATCCCTTAAAAAAGTTCATTAGTGATGTTTGTTTTTATTCATTCATGCAACTAACTATGTGGTTCTACTGCTAGTGATGAAGAAATGTTGCAGGCTTCTACCTTTCGTGCTAGATGTCGTTTGCCTGTTGTTTCGTGGTGCAATCCTGGTACCAACATAATGCTAAGATTCTTAATCACCATTCTTATCCAGACTTATATTTCTCATGGTGATGAAAACTTTTAGGTACTGGAGCTGTTCTTGCACGCTCATCTCAACCTTTAGTTGGTCTTATGATGAATATGAGAAGGTAATATTGTTAGTTGATATACTTAATTTCTATTAGCTTAAGCTTTTGGGTTGATTGGTGATTTTGACATAATTCAACATGGTATCAGAGCATGAGATTCAAAATTCGAGTCCTTGCTAAGTCATTTTCTTCTATTTAAAATTGAATTCCATTTGTCGGACATTTCTCAAATTTCTAAGTCCAAAAGTGAGGAGAGTGTTAGTTGATATAATTAAACTTACCTAAACCTATCCGTTTAGGCTTTTGGATTGATTGGTGATTTGAAATAATTCAACAAATACCATATGGTCTAATGCCTTCAAGGTAATCTTTTGGGAATGTGGAGTGAGAGGAAGCTTAAAATCTTTGATGGTAGGGCTAAGAGGTGTGAGTTTAACTTTTGGTGTATGCTCTATATTGGCTTTTGTCACTATAATGCTATCCATATTTCAGCTACTGGGGATTCTTTTTTGGATTTCTTCTGTAGCCTGTAGAGTGGATTGCTCATTTTGCTACCTGTATATATTTTTTTCTGCTGTGAAGTGTCTTTTTTAACACAAATGGACACGACATGTCATACCCACGACAGCACCATTTCTTGAAAATTTAGGATATGGATACATGGGGACAAGCTATTATTATTATCATTTTTATTATATAACATTAAATGATCAAAATCAAAATATTTTAGTTTTTTTACTAACTATGAAAAATAATATAGATAGAAAAATTAAAATATAATTGCCGTTTGAATTTAACCCGCATAGTTCGGCAAGTTCATTTAATTTCAATAAGCACAAAACTTCCCAATCCTTTGAATGCCTACTAAAAAGCCCACAAAATAAATTTTAATAGAAAGTTTAATCCCTAACAACCCAAATTTTTTTTCCTCCTTCCTGTATTCTCCATTCTTTTTTCTCTTTCTCTCCCTCTTCCTTTTGTTCGTCTATGCTCCACCATTATCGCTCATTGTTGAGCCATCGACTACTTGCAAAGTATAAGTCTTAAATATCATGTTTATGAAGTGTCTATGGTGTGTCCATGACGTGTTCGAAATTTAAGAAGTAATAATAACAAAAAGGTTGTGGGAGTGTCTAGGAGTATGTGTAAACAAATATTTTCTCAAAAATAGGGTGCATGTTTTCTAGTGTGCACCATCCAATTATTTCATATTTAATATATTGTAATATTACTGACTTTAGTTTTGGAACCCTTTTTTTTTTCGTTGTAAGCTCGTGTATTCTTGACAAAAGCTTAGTTTCTTAGGAAGAAACGAGGGCCAGTACTTCTATTTATGTTCACCTATTATACTGGACATTCACTTTTTTTTTTTTTTTTTTTTTTATAAGGAAACAAGCTTTTCATTAAGATCATGAAAAGAGACAAAGTTCAAGGTTACAATATCTCATAAGGGAGCAGAAAAAGAAAAAAAAAAAAAAGTAGATTACAGAACACTATAAAACAAAACATGGAGAGAAATAGCCATCAAAACAGCAAACAAAACTAATAAACTTCTAAAGAAAAACTTCCCAGTTGGTAGCAAATTTGACTTTATGTTCTAGCAAATTTGACGTATAGGTGTAGATTGATAGGGCATTGATCCATTAAGTTGATCTTGTTTATTCATGTTGCAGTACTACTGATGAAAAGCTTGTTGCTGCCCTTTGCTCACATCTTGCAGGTGTTCAAGGGTCATCACGTAGGTCAGTGTATCAATATTCTCTTTCTATGGATAGCTACTATTTTTTATTTTGAAGTTTGTGTTAGGCCCCCGGTTATTCTTACTTGTATTAGAAAGGGTAAAATGGGAATGAACGAATAAAGTTTGTTATAGGGAGATGGTCTTTTCTGTTTGAGTAAGGTCCATTTGGCGAAGGTCAGGCATTTGTAGGATATAAGGATTGGTAGGGTACTAATTGTGGGATTGTGTTGCAGGAGCGGGCAACCCCTTTGATTAGTTGTGTTTTCTTTTGCTGTGTTTGCTCGTTCTTGCAATCTTGCTTAAGTTTTATCCTGATCTGACTCCTACTTGATATTGAAGTACTATTGATATCAGTTGAGGATTGTTTCTATCCGTTATTGTGCTCTGTTTTGTTTTGTTTTTCTTCTTGATTTGCAAGTATTTGGTATCGGATACCTTGCATTTTATTCTTTCAATTTGTGGTCTGAACTGTTTGTGTTGTTTAGTTCCTTATGACGCTGTCCATAGGGGCAAAGATTTATACGTGAGAGTAAAAAAAAGGAAAAAACCTCAACCAACTAAAAAGTACGGTCTATAATTTTTGTTGCTGGAACTGAATGCGAGTCAGTACAGTATAGTGCACTAAACTCCAACATGTACTCATAAAATTTATCACAAGGAAACGTCTCCTATTTTTCTCTGGTCAAATGGCCCAAACAATAGAGAGTGAGCTAACTCAGACAGAAATTGCCCTTTACCCTAGATTTTGAAGCAAGGTTGATTAAGAGATTTGATAGAAACTAAGAAGTGACCTTGATAAGAGGAAAGAAAATTGTGCAAATTTGGGTGATAATTCACATATGCATTGCTCATGGATGTCAATCATGAATTTTTTCATAACTGACAATCGGTCAATTAACTTTCTTTTTTTACTCCTATCATAAGTCACATTGCTATTTGTGCAAAATAATAAAAGGAATAGCTCGTTTATTTCTCACTTAAAAAATAATGATACAAGTGAGGTGACTTAAACAGGAAACACTCCTTAATATAAAAAATAAAAATAATACAATAATATATTATCTCCTATAATATTTGAGAGATAATTATAAAACTAATATAACCAACACTCCCCCTCAAGTTGGTATAAAGATATCTTCCATTGCCAACTTGGTTACCATCTTATCGAACTGTCGTTTAGGTAGTCCTTTAGTAAAGATGTCAACTACTTGTTCTGAGGTCGGCATATAGGGAATACATATAGTTTCATCTACAATCTTCTCTTTTATAAAGTGTTTATCGACTTCAATAGGTTTTGTCCTATCATGAAGAACGGGATTGTGAGCAATAGATATAGCTACCTTGTTATCGCAATATACTCGTGTTGGTGTTGAATGGGCACACTTAAGCTCTTCCAAGAGTCTCTTTATCCATATACCTTCACAAATACCATGGGTTAAAGCCCTAAATTCAGCTTCAGCACTGCTTCTTACTACCACACTTTGTTTCCTGCTACGCCATGTGACTAAATTTCCTCCAACAAAAGAGCAATACCCTGAAGTTGATCTTCTATCTATGGTACTACCAGTCCAGTCAACATCTGTATAGACTTCAACATTTAGATGGCTCTGTGTTTTCAACAATATACCTTTTCCAGGGGTACCTTTAAGGTATTTCAAAATTCTATATACTGCTTCAAAATGAGAAATTGACTTACCATACTTACAACATAGGCTATATCAGGACGTGTATGAGATAAAAAGATGAGTCTACTTATATCTGGATGCTGCTGGATGACACTACCGACGTTGATGCTGTCGAAGGTGCTGCCAACGCTAAGGCTGATCTGGGAAAAACAGATGTTAACTGCCGTGAAGGTTTGAAGAAGAGAGGTGGCGGTGGTGAAGCGAGAGTTAGGGTTAGTGTTTTTCCTTAGGATTTTGCTCTGATACCATGTGCAAAATAATAAAAGGAATCGTGACTTAAATAGGAAACACTTCGTAATATAAAAAATAAAAAGAATACAATAATATATTATCTCTTATAATATTTGAGAGATAATTATAAAACTAGTATAACCAACACTATTTTTTACTCTTCCCGTATCTCTATTCCTTCCATGTCTCTTGGTGCCTGGCCTAGGGACGGATGTGGTTACTTCGAGTATAGTGGAGCAAAGTTTCAGTTTCCCGATTTAAAAAATAATGAAAAAAAAGAAAGCATTACAGTTTCAGTTTTCATACTCCTAGTATAATATTATCCTCCCCTTATGTTTACTTTTGAAAATAATAAAACAATTAACATGAATGTTTGGAGGGTGGTCTGAAAGAATCAAAAGAAATTTTTAGCGGAAGGATTCTCCTTTTTTTTCCCTCTCCCATATTGATACTTCAGAAATAAATCTATTATTATTATTATTATTTATTTTATAAATGACGCTTTAGGAAGCTTTATATAGCTGACGCAAGGCCTAGAAAAAACGCTTTAGCAAATGGAGCTATGGGAGGTGGCTCAGAATCTTCGTCAAATTATTTTCAATCTGAGGTTTGGTTTGTTTTTTCTATACAATTTGATTATTGGATGTTTGACTAACATGGTATTCTTTTCATTGTCTTCAATAGATAGTTTATTTTGGGATTGACAACATACATGCAATGAGGGAAAGTCTTACTCGGCTTAGAGAATACTTAGATACTCATGGTTCAAAATCATCTGACGGGATGTCATCATTCTTGGTTAGTATTTTTTGGTATAATATATCGAGGACCTTCGTGTTTTGGTCTTATAGATAGTTTCCCTCCCTCTCTTCCTAACCCACTTGGATATTCGTGATGCAATATCTTCTGATGGAATGTATGTCATCATATCTTTGTTTCCTGGCCTCTAGATCATTTTTTCTTCCAATCAACTTGAAACGTTAGAAGCACGAGCATGCCCTCCCTCGTTTTCCATCCAATTCATGATGCTTTCTGTCAGATAAAGTTGAAACTGTAGATGTTTACACATGTCAAAAAGTAATGTGGCCAATAATGGAGGAATTTTAAAGATTGCAGTTGAAGTGTTTGAGATTTCGCTCCTAAATAGACTCACTCGCTATTTACAAATGCAGAGACATGGTGGATGGACATGGGGTGGAGGCAATCTCAGTAGCATGTCTGCATCTGTATCAACTCTGGGAGATAGTGGCTGGTTAATCCATGTCCAAAGTGTCTTGGCCGGTTCAGCATGGATTGCTGCGCGTGTTGCTTTGGAAAAAGCAACTGTGCTAGTTCATTGCAGGTATGAAGAATTTATCTTTTATCTTTTAGTTTTTACCTGTAGCAAATTACACAGTGTTGTTATTTGGCTTGGAACTTCTGCTCTGTGATCTGATCAAAAGATTATTTTGCCATCTACTTGTGTCATTGTTTGCATAGTGATGGCTGGGACAGAACAACACAACTAGTGTCACTTGCTAGCTTACTACTTGATCCTTATTATCGGACGTTCACTGGATTTCAGGTATTTCATGTTATCCTTAAAGACCTCCTTCTGTACTCTGTTTTCTTCTTTACTCTATCATTGATTTAGTTTTTTCAGAAAACGGTATCATAACTATTTATATATCTTCAGAAAATGACTTAGAATTTCTGGAGTTATCAATGGCTGCATAGTTTCCTCATTTATCCATAGCTGTTGACTATATTCAGCCTATCCTTCTTACAGGCACTGGTTGAAAAGGATTGGCTGGCATTTGGTCATCCTTTCTCAGATCGGTCTGGCACACCAACCATATCGGGAAGTGGTAACATGCCATATGAACTCTCTCGACAGTCGTCATCTGTAAGTTTATCTTCTTCACCTGTGCGTCAGCCATCGGGAACATTAACATCTCAAGCTTCCGGTCCTTCTCATGCACAAACCTCGAACAACTGTTCTCCCATATTTTTACAGGTTTGTGGTTCAATATCATCTGTGTGAAATATTTTGTTATTATTTTGTGACTCTTTTGGATGATTGACAATATGGATATGGTCGCGTGATTTTTGCCTGGTGCAAGATCTTTTGTACTTATTTTTATTTTGGATCTAAAAACTGCATTACCTGTTAATAGATTACTGCTTAATTATCTGCAGTGGGTTGATTGTGTTTCACAACTTCTGCGCATGTATCCCTTTGCTTTTGAGTTCTCTTCGGTAAGTAACCTTCTAGATGCAGCTTGAATTTTGACTTGATCAGCTTCTATTTCTCATTCTTTGGGAGGAAATTGTTCTTCGTTCTTAGTTGGCAAAACATGATAACATGCTAACCTGTTTGGCGTTTTCTTTTAGGCATTCCTGGTGGATCTGTTGGATTGTATGCTTTCATGTCGCTTTGGGAACTTCTTGTGCAATTGGTAATTTCCTTAAACTAGATGATTTTTTTGTTATGATGACTGGGAGTCAAAGTTCCCTTTCCCTACACCCGAGCACCACTATTCCATCCATAAACTGTGATACCGGGATATACCAAAGGTATTCTATATTAAGCTCACAGAAGGTCTCAAATCGGAAACCTCAAAAGCAAGCATGCCCTCGTTGCCCAGGCCATCGACCAACTGTCCCGTCCCTTGGGGACCGTTCAACTAGATAATCAACTAGTCAAAAGATTAACCAACGAGTTCCCTGTTCAAAAATTTGTCTGTTAACTATTGAGACAATATAAACGATAATGTTTTTATTTAGAAATATGATACGAAAGTGTTAAATAGGCCTTGTTATTTATTCCTTACATTTTTTGACCTGAAAAGAGTTCTCTGGCCCTGTTATTAGTGAACACTTAATGCCACTAGTTTTCTTGTTTCTTCTTTTTAAAACTAGAAATAGGCATTTATAAGAAAGAAAAACTTGAAAGTAAGAATTTTATGAATGCATTGGTTTTTATCTAGAAATATGATACGAAAGTGTTCAACAGGCCTTGTTATTTATTCCTTACATTTCTGACTTGAAAAGAGTTCTCTGGCCCTGTTATTAGTGAACACTTAAAATGCCACTAGTGAGAGGAATTAGGTGAATGATGTTTTTGTGATGTCTCAGTGAGAAGGAGCGGCAGCAATGTACAGTTTCTGAAGTTTGTGGCTGTCTATGGGCGTATTTGACTGATTTACGAGCTTCAGAAGGAAGTTCACATGTGCATTACAACCTCTTCTATGATCCAACCGAACATGAAGGTCATCTCTTACCTCCTGCTGCAGCGCTAGCTCCGACTCTCTGGCCAGAGTTCCATTTTCGCTGGGCTTGTCCTAAAGAATCCCAAGCTGGGGAACTTGAAGCGAGATGCAGGAAAATGTCTATAAAGTTCTCTGAAATGAAGAAGGTATCATCTTATGTACTTGGGTAATGATTCATGAATAGATGTTCCTAACTCTAGGTATGATTTACTGAGTAATTTAATTCTTTGTTGGGGCATATTATTTTATTATACTTTGTTTTTATCTCTTGCAAATAATTTTTTCTTAATTCATTTCTATCCTTCTTTATTCTAAAAGGAAAGTTTACATAGTTTACATAGAAGACACTAAGTGTGTGTTTGGGGCAAAGGGAATGAGAATGATTATGGGAGGAATGAGAATTAGAGGGAAAATGTGAAAGAGAATGATTAATTTGTTTGAGGTGAAGAGAATGATAATGAAAAAAAAAATAATAATGGGTATGATATGAGTGAAAAATAGTTATGGAGAGAATAAAAAGTTGTTACGAGAAGAATAAAAAGGTAATTTTAAGAAAACATGAATATGTGAGGAATGATTCCCAGCGGTCCAAATACCAAGAACCATTCCCCTTCCCATTCTCCCCCTTTATTAATGGTGGCCCAAACATCCCCTAAGACAACGATTGACAAGAACGGTAGAGTTTATTATTAGATGTCTCTATTATTGTTAATTATAGTGTCCTTTATCGTTTTTTCACATGTACAATATACTTATATATAAATACTCTTTTTATGAATAGAATGAGATTCATTATTTCTCTCAACTTTAGCGTTAACATGGTATTAAAGCCTTAGGATTCCTCGTCGAGTTTGGGCTGAGAGAGTCTAGGGTTCGGAAGAAAGAAATATTGACAGGGTACTCGAAGCATTGTTAGTTCGTCATAGGAAGCTGTCAGATTATGCGAAAATGTGTCAGAGGCTATTTTTCTCCCCTTCAACAGAGTTGTCGGTGAGCCTTACACTCCCAAACTACGTTTCAATGCCCCATTCCCATGCGCAGCGCGTGTGAATTTGGTTTCCATCGCTTTTTGTTGGATTTTTCTTGCCTTCTTGTCCTCTTTCCAAAGGTACATTGTTCAAGGTGTTTCTATGATCAGAGGTGGGTGTTTCAAGTAGTCGCCGACTGTTCGGGTTCTTTAGCTTGGAGGTTTTTTTCTAGCAATTTCTTGTTAGATCTATTTTTTCTTATTGTTTGGTGATTTTTTCGTTTGATTGCAAGTGTTACAAGGAGTTATTGACTTTTGGGTGACTTTGCTAACTTTTCTTTGTAGATTTTTAGGTGATTCAGATATGATTTCAGTTGTTTAGCTACTAACTTTTTTTGATGCACATGAAATTCTTCATTAGTCTTCATGTGTTGATACTCCATCCCAAAATGTGGAGTAGCAGAGCGTAAGAATCATCTTCTCGAAACTGCTAAGACCTTACTAATTCAGATGTGCGTTCCTTAACTCTTCGGGCATATGCTGATTTGACGACATGTTTCCTCCTAAATCGTATGCCATCTTCAGTTTTTAAAGGTGAGATACCGTTTCATGTTTTACATCTCCAATAATGACTATTTCCTATTACACCGAAAATATTTGGGTGCACGCGCTATGTTCGGGATGTTCATCCTAACCTTAGTAAACTTGCTCCAAAATCTCTCATGTGTTTTTCTTGGGTATTATCGAGTCTAGAAAGAGTATCGGTGTTATTGTCCCAATCTTGATAAATATTGTCTCTTATGATGTCACCTTCTTTGAACATTTGTGTTCTATTTTTTCCAGTCGAGTACGATTTAGGGGTAATGTCAAGAGGATGATGGAAATTTTCTTATCTATGGAGTTGTGACCTCTGGTGGCTCCCTATTAATCTAGTTTTATTTGTTCTTACCTTCGTTCACCCACATATAACTCATGTTTATACTCGAAGGCAACACACTACCATTCCATCCATTCCAGATTCATGTCCACCACCAAAGGTCTCTTTAACGAAAAATCTAGGAACGAGCGATGATCTTCCTATTGCTCTTCGTCAAGGTAAATGCCAGTGCGCTTACCCTATCTCACTTTTGTTTTGCATAATCATTTGTCACCGTCAGCATATTCATTCATTGCTTCTCTAGAGTATGTATTTTTTCCTAACACAGTTCTTGAAGCATTGTCTAACCCTGATTGGTGTTCAACAATGATAGAGGAGATGACTACTTTGAATTACAATGGTACTTGGGATTTAGTTTCTCTCCATGCAAGAAATAAGTTTGTTGGTTGTAAATGGGCGGTTTATGGTTAAAGTGAATCTCGATGGGTCTTATAACTCGGTTGAAAGCCCGTCTTGTTGTTAAGAGTTATGCACAAACGTATGAATCTGATTATGAGGATAAATTCTTTCTTGTTCGAAAATTGCTTCGATAAGGTTATTTATCTCATTAGCATCTATTTAATATTGGCACTTGCATCAACTTTGATATCAAAAATGTTTTTCTTCACGGTGATCTTCAAGAAGAGGTGTGTGTAGAGCAACACCTAGGTTTGTTGCTCGGGGGAGAATGATTAGGTATGTTGCTCCAAAAAAATCTTGTATGGATTAAAATAGAACCCACGAGTTTGGTTTGCAAATTGAATCAGATGATTGAAGAGTTTGGGATGAAGAAGAGCACATTAGATCACTCTATCTTCTTTAAACGGTCTGAGAATGGTGTCATTTTGTTGATTATGTATGTTGATGACATTGTGATTACAGGTGATGATGCAATGAGTATTCAAGATCTTTCTTCCAGTCAATTTCATTATGTATATTGAACTATTTTCCAGGGATTGTGGTCATAAGAAACAAGAAGGAAATTGTGTTGTCACTAAGAAAATATGTCCTTGTGATTTGTTGACTGAAACTGGAAAGTCAGGGTCTAAGCCATATAGCACCTCGATGATGCCCAAAGATCCAGAAATATACAAAAGATTAGTGGAAAAATTGAATAAACCTACAAATATAGCATATTTAGTGACTGTTGTGAGCCAGTATATGGTGTGCCCTACGGTTGACCATTGGGCTGCGTTAAAATAGGTGAGTCTTCTCCTAGTCAGGGTTTATTGCTTAAAAATAATGGTCATATTAACATTGAAGGTTTCTCAGATGTTGATTAGGAAGAGTCCAAGACAGATGAAGATTAACCTCAGAATATTGTATGTTTGTGGGCGACTATTTAGTTTCTTGGAAGAGTAAGAAATAGAATGTAGTGTGAAGTTCGAGCGCTAAACCTGAATACAAAGCGATGATGACATAGTCTGTTTGTGAATTAGTTTGGTTACACCAACTACTAGTTGAGTTGGAATTTGATGTCACAACACTGGCCAAGTTATTTTGCGATAACCAAGCCTCCATTCATATTGAATCTAATCCATTTTTCCACGAGCAGACTAAATACATTGAGGTAGGCTTCCATTTTATACGAGAAAAGATACAATAAGGTGTGAATTCCACCACATTTGTGAAGATTGGAGAACAGCTAAGCGATATCTTCACAAAACCATTGAATGGAGCACAAATAGATTATTTCTCAAACAAGTTGGACATGGTTAATATAGATTTTGGTTTATTTGAAATTTGCACCTAGGAGAGTAATACTATATAAAAATCATGGACATAATATGAATATCAAGTGTTTTTTGGATGCTGACTTGGCAGGTTCTAAGGAAGATAGGTCTTCCTTAGAAAATTGTGTCTTTGTGGGAGACAATTTAGTGTAATGGAAGAGCAAGAAATAAAAGTGGTTTACCGTCCATGTTATGACTTATGAGTATGTTATGAGTCAGAGTAATATGGTTATTTCAACTACTAGATGAAATTGGAGTGAAGACCACTTTGCCTGCAAAATTATGGTGTGACAATTAAGCAACTGTTCTTATTGCCTCAAATCTAGTATTTCATGAAAGAATCAAGTATATTGACATAGACTATCATTTTATTTGTGAAAAGATACATCGTTTGATTTCGACGAGTTATGTGAAAATTGAAGAATAGTCGGGTGATATTCTCACCTAAGCTTTGTATGGAGCCCAAATAAGCTACCTCTATAACAAGCTAGACATGATAGCCATATTTGCTTCAACTAGAGGGCGAGTGTTAAGAGTTAATTATGTGAATGTGTATGATATGTAATTTACTGTATCTCTAGTATCAAGCCTATTAAGCCCATTTACTAGCTAGGCTTACTATGTATTTCCTATATAAAGGCATTGCCTCCGTGAATAAATTTTCAATGATTATATAGTCCCAATATAGTTTACAGAAATAATCTCGAGCATTGTCTGTTCTGAGGACTTGGATTTTACGAAATCATTGAATGGAAGGATTGGAAGATAGTTGTTGTTTAAGATTTATCTTTCATGAGATATGTCCATGTGAGTTTTGTATGGTTATCAATAAAGTTTACGAACCAATGAGCTCCTTTAACTCTAGAAGGTCTCTAAATATCACTATGAATGAGTGCAAAGGTTTTGAAGATTGGTAGGGCACACTAGAATAAATACTTATTACATGTTTGGAGAGTTGACCAATCTCATACTGGATATGCGCAAAATTTGGATGACCTTGATGAAAGTGCCATAACATGACTTGAATTTCACTTGACAAGGAACTAGAATAGGAAGTAGACGTAGAAATAAACCGTTAGTATTGGAAAAATACTCACAACTAAGGCTGGATGACGAGCTTGAAGAATGTTTTTGCCCAAGTAGATAGAGGCCACTATGTTGTTTAGTAGTGTCAATCACCCTTCCTGAACCAACCTCTTAAATTCACACAAGTTCGAATAAAATTTAGATAAACTATTCAAATCATTTGTAAATTTGCTAATTGATATCAAGTTGCAATTTAATTTAGCAACATAAAGAACATTTGAGAGTTAAAGATCATTTGACAATTTATTTAGAAAAGATCACAAAACTTCTCATTAAAAGAAGGAAAAGGAGTACAGAAAGATAACAAACTCCGAGGGGATGAACAAGAGAAAGAACTAAACAGGAAAAAGGAAAAGATCAAAGATACAAGAGTGAGAAATCAAAATACAGAACTTAGAACAATACAAATAAGTAAAACTTATAAGAATGCTTCCCAGCTTGTCACCAAGTCATGAGGAGAAAACAATTTGAATGTACTGGTCAGAGAACTCCAGTGAGAAGCATTTAACATGGCATGCTCGAATCTAGCTTCGAAAATTTGATATCTTCGAAAATTCTTTGGTTACGCTCCCACTAGAGTTCATAGAGCAAAGATTTTGAAGCATAAGCCCAAAGAATCCGGGCTTTTTTTTACATCTTGGGCCCGATAATGAGACTCGTAACATTCGATCTACAATTGATAGAGAAAGCCCAACCAACTTTGAATAGTGCGAATAGCTTCGTCCAACAAGAATTTGAGTTTTAGCATAAAAAAAGCAAGTGAAATGAAGATTCTGCTGCAAGAAAACATAATGTACCGATAATGAGACTGGTAACATTCGATCTACAATCGATAGAGAAAGCCCAACCAACTTTGAATAGTGCGAATAGCTTCGTCCAACAAGAACTTGAGTTTTAGCATAAAAAGAGCAAGTGAGATGAAGATTCTGCTGCTAGAAAACATAATGGACAAATCGAAGGAGATAACATAGACTGGAGAAGCTTCATTTGAATTCTATCAGCTGTATTCGACAATTTTGTTGACCATGTTTTTGTAACTTCATAAAGAGATTTGTGAACTTGAACTGATGATAAATACTGATGTCACAAGTCATGTGGTCTGAGGCTCCAAGATCCATAATCCACATATTCTGCTTATTATATTACACAACAAAACAAGGGAAAATAGTTCCATGATGAGCAAGATAATTATTAATTTGGTCCTAAAAGGTGGCACAGTGGTTGAAGACTTGAGTTTTGAAGGTGTGCTCCCTCAAGGTCTCAGGTTCGAGACCCATCTGTGACATTAATTTGTAGACACCTCTCGTGTGTCCATTCCTTCGATGTCTTCCGGTGCCTGGCCTAGGGACGGGCGTGGTTACTCCGGGTATTGTGGAGCAAAGCTTCGATTTCTTGGTTTCAAAAAAAAAAAAAATTGGCATAGTAGTTTCATCCATCATGATGAGAGAAGGGTAACGATGAACTGTTGAAATTCCTTGAATCAGTTATATGACATTTTGATCCATCATACGTGGCGCATATTGGTTCCCTTGTGATGTAGGATGAAATCGCTCCAAGGGAAGCAGACGATAATCCGTCCACGTCCTAAGCGGATCACTATCTTCCTTGTATTGGTGCCAATCCAATGCTTCTCCTTCCAAACATATCACAGCTGCATCCAACTTGTCACTCTCTGTCAGTCGATTGACTAAGGAATATCTCTCCACACAGTGAAGCTATCCCAAAGGATCTTTGTCTTCGGCACCTTTGAGGATTGGCAGTTCAAGTTTCTTCAATTGCATATTGAAAAGAGGAATCTCTTTGTTTGTCGCAGTTTGAATTGTGTTCTTCCCAACATTTGCTGTACCGAATCAGAATCGCGTGTTCTTCACAATTCGGTCTTCTCCCCTCGCGAATTGTCTTCAGCAGCATGCAAAATCACTTCTTCAATCGTCTTCCTCATGTTTGAATCTACTTCTGCCAGTCGCTTCCCCTTATTTGTTGGTGACATCTCTCCGATCGCTTCCCCTATTTCCTCGCGCAGAAACAGAGTTCTCAATTCTTCTCACTTCAACAAAAATTGTCGATCCATACTACTCTCAGCCACCTTTTGCTTCTCCTCCATTTCAACAAACTATGCCTTAATCTGCGTTTCCATTCCTAGCTGCTTCAACCCAAATTCCTCGACGAATTCCTCCAACCATACTCGATCGGAACTGAGCTCTGATACCAAAATTGGTAGAATTTGCCAATTTATTATCAAATCTCTCAAGTACAAGAAGTTCTAGAGCTTCTTATTTTCCCCTCCCCGTAATGAACCCTTACAATAATGATCAATGAATCCTTAAACAATTCCCGCCCAATTCCTTATAACAACCGCCTTACAATTTTTTCATCACTCTCACGTGCCACACACACTTGACCTACCTAACCCACCCCCAAGGTTCCTTTCCTCTTCCACCTAGTGTACACATATTTAGCCGGGGGTTTATCAGACCACTTGAAGAAATAACAATATCTGTGCATTTTCAATTGCAAGATTAATGTCTGTAGTTTTATGTACGAATTTGAGCAACAGATTCCATTCTTACTCAATGGATGCGATTGCAGATCTCAGATGAATGAAGCTTGAATTTATTGGCAATAGTAGTTGAGCTCACTATGCATTGCCTTTTAATTAAAAATTCACTTCAAATCTGTGTGTTTGGTCGAATAAGAAAAAGAAAAAAACATGTGACTGCATATCTGAAGGAGAGAGTCATGATGATGCCTACTTTGCGAAGGGACCGTAGATGAAGAAACTTCAACAAGAGGTGGCAACGGCGGTCATAATAGGACTGCATATCTGAAGGAGAGAGACATGACGATGCCTACCTTGCGAAGGGACCGTAGATGAAGAAACTTCAACAAGAGGCGGCAATGGCGGTCATAATAGGATTTTTATTTTTCTGGCTCTAATATCGTATTGAAAGATGGATTCAAATTCTTATTCAATAATGAATCCAACATTGGGTTATATAGACTACAAGACAGAATATAATATTTAACCTAATCATAAAGGAAAAGATAGTATTTAACCCAATCCTAAAAGAATTAACAAAAAGTTAAAATACTATCATATGTACTGGTTTTGAGTTGACAAGGTGTTTGTAACAGTTTTCATGTATGGATGATATTGTTTATGTTTCCTATAAAAAAAAAAAAAAAAAAAACACTTCTCGAAACAGTTTCTTAAACACTTCATTACGCTTTCTCGTTTTTCCCTTATTATTTTGCTGGAGAGAGATAATCAAAAGAATTCTCCTAGCCTAGGGAGTTACAGAACTATATCATATGTTCTCTTGTTGCAATGCATTAGTTTCTCTTGCTTCATTGAAGCGTCCTAAAGTCGTTTAATTACTGATATTCTTGTTTCTACTTTAATTTGATTGTCTCGACTATTGGAGGCTGGAGCAAAGTTATTGTTTAAAATTCGGTTCATTTATAGCTGCTGGTGGAATGTTTTTTCTGACGTTATTAATGTATGAACATTGTTTATAGGAAAAAGAAGTAGCCGAAAGAGAAGCACAAGAGATGGCGGTTGCAATGGAATCATTGAAAGCAGAGTTGCTAAACGAGAAACAGTCAAGTATATCTGCTATGAGTCTAGCAAAAAGTGCAAGCAAAGAATGTGGCGCTATAAAGAGAGCAATTCAGTCTCTAGGTTGCAAGGTTCAAGTCTCTAGTAATGGTTACTGTACAATTGACATCGAGGGTGACGGGATGAAATCTAATCTGAAAAGCTGCCCTGCTTCTAGAAGGGCTTCACATCGTTCACTCCCGGTTAGTGAAGAGAATGACACCTCCCTTTCTGTCATGGTTACAGAAGACGATGCGCCATGCTACCCTCTCAGGGACATCTGTGAAGCTCTATGCCCGTTGCGCACTCGAGATGGTGGGTGTCGGTGGCCCGATGCTGGTTGTGCTCATTTGGGAAGCCAGTTTATTGGACTTAAGGCAAACTACGATGCATTCGATCAACTATCCATATACGACGGTTATTTCAAGCAAGAATGACCATTTTGTCTTTGGTTTGAACCGATTTTGTCGAAGATGTTTAGTTTATATGCGATAGCAGGCATGCATATGATGGACCCAGTTATTAGGCGAGGGTCTGAGGATGATGGTGTATATAGATTGCTGAGTTAGGTGGTAAATGAAGGGTACCTCAGTTGGACAAAGTTGTTGGTTAGTTAGTGGTGGATACACAATATTTTTTTAGTTAAAAGTGATTGATTTGGTGCATAAATTGGTGTCTGTGTACAGGGGTTTGGTTTGACACAAGATGATGTATCATATTCTCTTACCAGCAAGTACTGTTGTCACAAAAAATTGTAATAAACCATTGCTGCCATTCAATTCATTAACCATTTGACCTCTTTTGATATTTCTTCCCCCTCTTACTTGCAGTTATTTGAGTTGATAAATCACTTATGCAACGAGAATAAGACATAATTTTGCATAGAAGAAAAAATATCACGAGAAAGAGGGGTTTTGTGTAAAATCTATAATCAAACTAATATCCTCGATTCTTAAAAAATTGGGTTCAAACCTATGTTCGATAAAAAATTGTGGAATTTTCAGATATATCAACTCATAATCACGTTGAAAGAAGGCATAAAAAATTGTATGATTCTTTTCAAGAAGTTCTTCAATCTGTCTTGAACATTATAACGTTGTGCAATTGATTACTTCGATGTGAGAATCAAATACGTTAATTATACCTTACACTTCATCTATGACCAAGTTTTAATTTTTGAAAAAGAAGACTAATTCGGTTTAGAGTTGCGAATTAAGTATCCTAGATATTAGAAGAGTTTAAAAAAATATATAATTTGAGAAATTTTAAAAAATAAAAAGTTGATTAGACTGAGATAATTATTCCTTAAATATAGGAGGGATGGGGTGATTTATTTAAATTTAATTTTCTATTTAATAATAAAATTAAAAAACTTCTTGATATGTTTTTAAAAATGAATATTTCTCTCTAATTGAACTTTTCTTAGACACTAATTTAAATGCTTAAAAAAACTAGCTATTATCTTAATATTAATTTAAAATCTAGCCATTTACTACTGTTTCCCTATCTTAAAAACAAATAAACGCGGCCCATTTCGATTCCTCTTTCGGCCCGTTCAGGCCCAGAAGCCCAGTTTTAGCCCGTATTGTTTTCAACAGTTTACTGTAAACAATTACACAGTTTTTCTTAAGTTGCGATAATGGAAGTAGAGGCTTAAGCAGAACGATGACTATGTCAGACGAGACCTTGGTCGAAGCGGCGCTTCGAGTCCTCAACACTTCCGATCCCTACGAGAAGGCCGAGCTCGGCGACGTCGTAGCTTCTCGATGGCTTAACGGCGCCATCTCTCGCCCTTACGATCCCTCCGTCGATCTCCCCGTCCCTGATCGCCCCGCCAGGCTCTCCGATGTAACAATCCACCTTCTTCCTCATCTTCTTATCTATATCTATATACATTGTATTTTCATTTTGCAACGGTGTCAGATTTGAAGATTTTATGCGTTCAAAATGGTTTTTAGGTGAAGTTGGTATCGCCGAGTCTCATGCCAAAGTTGGGAAAGGCGGGAAGCTTACAGAGCCGGCAGGCAATTGTGCATAGTCTTGTCCATACTGAAAGCTGGGCTATCGATTTGTCATGGGTACTTCGCCGTTTTATTTTTAATTTGGATTTGTTCTGGAACCACGAATTTAGTTTTATACTACTGTTATTATATGTTCTTCTGTTCGAATTTTGAGGTTCTCTCTCTTCATTGTTAATTGATTGCCAATCTTAGAGTTGAAATTATATTTAATTTCTTCATTTCTCGTTGTGTAATCTGCTGTTGTGAACCTCGTTGGGCGTTCCACTGATTACATTTTAAAATATGCAGCTGCATCTTTTGTATGTACATTATACTTTAAACTATCTATTATACATGTGGGTACTTTGGCTTGCCCCTTCTATTTGACTATTTTATTGCCGCCTGGTGTTTTTGTCGCCCTTCCCTATTGGTTCTCTTTGGCTTAGACGATTGTCTTGCTCATTTCTGGGATGCTTCCATTTACCTAGTTCTTTACCTATCATTTCATTCCATTGGTTCGTATCGTTTGTTTTTTCTAACAATATTTCTTGGCTAAGGTTTAATTGTCTATAGGATATAATAGCTCGTTTTGGAAAACAAGAAGGAATGCCAAGGGAATTCTTCACTGATTTCGTTAGGGTGGCACAGGATGAAGGTAGACATTTTACTCTTCTAGCTGCACGACTTAAGCAACTGGGCTCCTTCTATGGAGCACTACCCGCTCATGATGGCCTTTGGGATTCTGCTACTGCTACTTCCAAGGATTTATTGGCACGCTTGGCAATTGAACATTGTGTTCACGAGGTGCGTGCTTTTTTTACTTGGCTGATGATGATGCAAAAGAGAATGAAATTTGTCAAGCATTATGCTAGTGATGAGGATGTAGATTAAGTTCAATTTCTCTCTTCTTTTGTAACTTGAAATATCTGGAAACACTCGTGCAAAGGATTTTATTATGAGTTTCGAATGTTGGGTCTTCAAATGTAGCTTATCTTGGACACTCCCGTATCCAAACCTATACCAAAGAGGGTGGCCCATTGGAGGCTCAATTTCTCTCTTTTAATTAAGAAGCATTCTGCATCTAGAAGAGTAAGATTGGTGGGTGGTTGTGGTCAAAAATCTTATTTTTATCTTTAAATTATCACACGCATGTTATGATGCTTCCATGGTTGTTCAACAAGAATCTTAAGTTGGCATCTGAGCTAGGCTCAATTGATAAGGCACCGCCAATTTATCATGCCAAAGGCCTGATGGTTCAACTCTCCCACCATGTGATGGTTCAACTCTTAAGTTAATCCTTTTTTTTTTTAACCGTAAAATTGAAATTTTGTTCCACCATACCCGGAGTAACCACGCCCATCTCTGAGCCAGGCACCAAGTGACATCAAAGAAACGAAGACACGAGAGGTATTTACAAACTAATGTCACAAATGGGTCTCGAACTTGGGATCTTGAAGGAGCACACCTTCAAAGTCCAAGCATTCACAGTATCACTCCTTGGGGACCAAGTTATCTAACTATTTCTATTTCTTTTTTAATTTGGTGATGCTCATTATATGTCGTTATGATTAAGAAAAGTCTAGAATAAAGAAGTTATCATGATCATGAAGGACCTATCTATAGTTATGTGTAGTTATGTATAAATGAAGGACGGCTGGTCACGTATGGGTGTTTTTGAAACATGGAAATTCCTTCACAGTTCGTCGAAATGTAGGAGATATCTTATTTGCTTCTTTTTAATGTTTTCTTTTACAACCGCTCTATAACAAATCATCTCAATAGGGTAAGAGTCTCCGCAAACTGGCTCGAACGCTTCGTAGATTTTGAAACTCTTTTAGAAGTATACATGTGTATGTTTACCCTACTGAAAAATTAGTGCTTGTTCTTGAATAAACTGTACAAGCAGGCTAGAGGGCTAGATGTGCTTCCCACAACGATCTCGCGGTTTCGCAAGGGTGGTGACGAGGAGACTGCAGATTTACTGGAGAAAGTAGTATACCCAGAAGAAGTAACCCATTGTAGTGCTGGAGTAAAATGGTTTAAATACCTTTGCCATAGATGTGGGAAACATGAAGAAATGGATGATGATGATGAGGAAGAAGATGATATCATTCGCAAGTTTCATGAAATTGTGAGAAAGTACTTCAGAGGCCCATTGAAGCCACCTTTCAATGAAGCAGCAAGAAAAGCTGCTGGCTTTGGTCCTCCATGGTATGAACCACTTGCTTTCAAAACAGATCCACAATGTAAATGATGGAAATTGCATAGATATTTACTTATTGAATATTGATATTTTTTTTCTTCAAATTCAGAAGATTATAATTGGTAACCTCTTAGCATCAAGATCATGTTAGTAGCTTGAAACAAAATTTGTTATTTTTATTGCTGAATGGGAAAAGAAATTGATTATTATGAGTAAGCTATCGTTAGTATTTAGGTTAGGGTTTAGTTTCAATCCATGATTTAGTGATCAATAAAAATAGAATAAGTTCAATTGAGATAGCGGTATCTCATCTAGGGATGTTCATTCATTTTTCAAAAACCGGTTCGACCGGCCGAATTCAGGGCGGCTAGTCGGTTCTCGTGTGTATGTCGGTTGGTGTTGGTTTAAAAAAAAGTTAATCGAATTTTTTCGGTCAGTTCATCAATCGGTTTATAAAATTTTTTCTTATAAAATATTAATATTTTCATATAATTAATTAGATTTATTATTAAATTATGATAAAATCAACTTAATTTTAAATGTATTTTTAAAATATATTTGATATTCATTTTTTTAATTAATTTTCAATATAAATTTGTATGATGAATATGTTTTTAATTAAAAAAATGAAAAAAGATTTAAAAAAATGAATTAACCAATTTAACCGACTTAATCAAACCGATCGATCGGTTCGGTTTTATTTTTAAGTTAATCGATAAGGTTGGTTTGGTACCAATTTTTATCAAAAACTGACACCGACTGATGAACACCCCATCACATAGGAGGTGTTGCAAGGAGTGGGTTAACTGCTCTAATTTTGTACTAAATTAAAATACTATTTTGGTTCTTATAGTATTGGAATTATTTTATTTAATCTCTCAACTTTTAAATTTCTAATTTTAGTATTTAATTTTGATCTCAACTTTGAAATGTCCAAAGTTAAATAATTAAAATGTTAATTAACTAAGTCATGTTAGTAAAACTCAATATTTCTTACTGAAATTATAAAATCTAAGTAACGGATTTTAACCAAAGCATCCACCCCCTACACGGCTTCAATTACAACTCGATCAACTTGAAATCATGTTCACAGGTAATGGAAATGATGACAGTGGGAAGGCAGATGAGCAAATTGGCTGTTGTAATAACTTATGGACGAAGCTCTTCCTTCCCACTGTCAATTTGCTCTCGACTTGAATTGAAAAGTCGTCCGCATTTGGAGTAGATTCTTTTCTTCTTTTTTTTCTGAGAAAAAACCTTGAGGTTCATTTCTTTATTTCCAAATGTGAGAACGTTAATATAAAACGTCGTCGTTTTACTTTATTCTTTCTCTCTGGCTTTTCTGTTGTACGTATATCTACGTGGCCTTTTCTTATTTGTCTCTGTGTAACCAATTTGTTACAGGCTTGTATATTTATATTCATTCCTTCTTGTCAATAATAATATACTGTCTTTCTCTGATTTTTGTCTCTATTTTCTCTGCTCTGCTCTGCACCTTTTATATCAGTCTGTTTTTTATTTCTCTGACTTGGTATCAGAGCCATGGCTGAAAGCTCGTCGTCTTCTGGTTTACCTCATGCCGTCACTCCGATTAATCAAGTGACATTGGGAGGTACTTTTGTGTCATCGTTTGGTCACCCTCTTGGATCGGCCCTTTATGTAAAACTGGATGAAAGAAATTATCTCCTGTGGAGAGGTATGATACTTGCAATTCTCCGTGGTCAGCGTGTTGAAGGTTTTGTTCTGGGAACTAAGTCTGCACCGAGCTCCTATGTTGAGGTTCTCACAGAGACTGGAAATGTTTCACAACCAAATCCCCTATTGAGGAGTGGAAAGCCACAGACCAGGCTCTTTGTGGATGGTTGTTTGGCTCAATGTCGCCAGCTATCGCAGCAACTGTGGTAAACTTCGAAACGTCAAGAGAAGTTTGGAAAGCGTTAGAGGATTTCTTCGGCGCCTCTAGCAAAGCGTGTGTTAATCAGCTTCGTGCAGTTCTTCAAGGAACGAAGAAGGGCAGCCTGAAGATGACCGATTACCTAAATACAATGAAACAAGCTGCAGAAGCACTACAACTGGCTGGAAAAACAGTAGCCCTAGACGATCTTATCTCATAT
>JBBMEG010010854.1:0-31884 GCA_037832605.1 Cyclanthera cordifolia
ATTCAATTCCTTTTGGGTGAAGAAATACTTTAGATTTTGTGATCCGTGAAAATTTGAATCATTTCCCCATACAGGTAATGCCTCCACAGTTTAAGTGCAAAAACCACTACTACTAACTCCAAGTCATGAGTGGGGTAGTTCTGTTCGTAGTTCTTAAGTTGTCTCGACGCATAAGTCATAACCTTTCCCTTTTGCATCAAAACAGCACCAAGTCCTCTTTTAGAAGCGTCGCAGTAAACCACAAAACCTTCTGTTCCCTTCGGAACAGCCAAAACAGGGGCAGAAGCCAAACGTCTCTTTAACTCTTGGAAACACCTTTCACAGTCGTCTGTCCAAACAAACTCCCGACCTTTCCTGGTTAACTGAGTCATAGGCTCTGCCAGTTTCGAGAAATTTGCCACATATCGTCTGTAGTAACCAGCCAACCCCAGGAAACTGCGTACCTCTGCGACCGAAGTAGGGCTGCACCAACTGCTCACTGGCGCTATCTTAGCAGGATCTACTGAGATACCCTCGCTCGAAACAACATGCCCCAAAAAAGCAACCTCACCCAACCAGAACTCACACTTAGAAAATTTGGCATACAACTGATTCTGCCTAAGTGTTGTCAACACCTTCCTTAAATGTTTTTCATGATCAGCTTTAGTTTTAGAGTATATCAGAATGTCATCAATAAAAACGATCACAAACTTGTCCAGAAACTCTTTGAACACTCTGTCCATCATATCCATAAATGCTGCAGGTGCATTGGTCAGGCCAAAAGACATCACCACAAACTCATAGTGTCCATAACGCGATCTAAAGGATGTTTTGGGAATATCCTCCTCTCTAATCCTCAACTGTTGATAACCAGACCGCAAATCTATTTTGGAAAACACTGATGCTCCCTGAAGTTGGCCAAACAAGTCGTCAATCCTAGGAAACGGGTATCTGTTCTTCACTGTTACTTTGTTCAGTTCTCGGTAATCTATACACAACCGCATCGAACCGTCTTTCTTCTTAACAAACAACATGGGTGCTCCCCAAGGTGACACACTCGGTCTAATGAACCCACTGTCAATCAGTTCCTGCAACTGAACCTTCAGTTCCTTTAACTCCGCTGGGGCCATCCTGTAAGGCGCCTTTGAAATAGGCACGGTGCCAGGTTCCAACTCGATGCAAAAATCAACCTCTCGAGGTGGCGGCAAACCCGGTAACTCTTCTGGAAACACATCAGTAAACTCTCCAACTACCGGCACTGCATCAACTATCAACTCAGTTTCCTTCCCACTAGAGATTGTGGCTAGATAACCCCACGCTCCTGTAGACAACAACTTCCTTGCTTTCAACGCTGAGATGACCCTCACACATTCCCCAGACTTTTGTCCCCTAAACTTGAAGTTAGGTCTTGATGATGGCCTAAAGACAACTTCTTTTCGACGGCAGTCAATCACAACATGGTTCTCAGATAACCACTCCATACCAATTATTACATCAAACTCACTCATAGGTAAAACTATAAGTGTAACATCCATAATATTATTTTCTATAACCAACTTGCAGGCTTTAACCTTTTCGCAAGCTGTCATGCTCACTCCTGCTGGAGTGGCCACTACTAACTCGAACCCTAGGGGTTCCAACTCAAAATCAGCAGATGCAACAAAATGCGTGGAAATAAAGGAGTGCGATGAACCAGAATCAAACAAAACACAAGCAAAATGACCAAGTATAGGCAATGTACCTGTAACTGCATGGCCACTAGCATCGGCCTCCTGTTTGGTGGTAGTGAAAACTCTACCCTCCTGCTGTGCCAGTCTAGCTGCAGGTGTGCTAGCCAAAGGAAGTGCCCCTGTTACCTACTTTCCGCCCCTGTGAATACAGTTTTTTGCAAAATGCCCCGGCTTGCCACACTTGTAACAGGCACGAGGTGCGGCACCACACTGTCCCCGGTGTTTCTTACCACACTGCCTACAATCATCCAAAGTCTGAGGCTCCACCCTCGGCTGCTGATAATCAGACCTAGGTGACGGGTAATCTGCTCTATACTGCTGCTGCTCGGGTCGGCGACCATTATGGCGGTCAGAATGGAAACTACGCTGCTCAGGCCTCTGTCTCCTCAACTCTGAACCTCTTCCTCTGGTTTGTTCTTGCTGAAAGAAGGGCTTCTTCTGGTAGTGATCACTGTGCCCAGTTGGCCTAAAAGTTTCAAACCTCCTCTTGTGCCCCTGATTGATACGCTCAGCAGAAAACCCATGACCTCCATACTTCCTTTCCAACGTCTTAGCCAGATTCACACACTCTCTAAAGGTAACAGGCTTATGAGCTAGGATGTCCGCCTGCAAACCTACATGCAACCCATTCACGAAGTACCTTATCTTTTGCTTATCTGTCGGGATTAAATCCTCTGCAAAGTGAGCCAACTTGTTAAATCTCACTTCATACTCAGCCACTGTATCCTGCCCCTATCTGATACTGGTAAATTTGTTGATTCTATCCTGTCTATCCGCGCCAGTGAAATACTTTTCATAAAAAGCAGACTTAAACTGTTTCCAGTCTAAAGATTCATCACCTGCTGATCTCTTTTTAACTTCCGCCTTATACCAAGCTTTTGCCCTACCCTGCATCACGAAAACAACACACCTCACCATCTGATTCTCGGGACACTCCATATGTTTAAACACGTCCTCCATATGATCAATCCAGTCATCTACTACAATCGGATCCACAGAAGATCCGTCAAACTCCTTCAGGTCAAATCTCTTGAAGTCCTTGATTATTCTGGTGTTATCAGAAACACCCTGAATTGTTCGAGTAGCAACTGGCTCAATAGGGGTCAACTCCGGTGTACAGGTCCGTGCATCTGATGCCACTGCCGAGGCTACTACCGTGCCACACCCAGGTGCTGCAGTAACAGGGTCCTACTGCTGAATATGCCCCAATGAAGCTGAACTAACCTCAGGCACCTCCCTCTGTGGTCCAACCCCTCTCTGGGTAGGTGCTTGAATTGCAGGAATCACCCCCTGAATCGCGCCCTGAATCATCGTCTGTATGACCGCCAAGGCCTCTACACTCAGTCCAGGAATTGCTGACATCACACCCTGAGGGGCTGCAGGTGGTTAGACCCGCTGACTAGTCGTCCTAGTCCTTCTGCGAACTGCAGGTAGCCCAGAAACGCGGCGTCATCCCCGACCAGTTCGACTAGCAGAACTACGAGTGACGCGCTCAGACATGATCGAAAACTGCAAAGAAAACTCAAACAGTTAGTCCCTCTCCGCTAACCATTACTAACAAATATAGCAGCACTCAACATAACAGTCACAAGAGCACAACGATACAATATCAATGTAACCAACTCAAATACCTACTAAGTTCTAAAAAGAAAAGTGATTTACCTGATGGCGACCGGCAGCTGAAACCATGGGACTCAACGAGTCACAAAGTAAGTCAGTCTACAGAATCTAAAACTTTCATCTCTGATACCAACTGTAAAGACCCGACCCTTAAGGGACCTCAAGAAAGAAAACCCTTACTAAATGCAATAATTAATGAATCCTTGAAAACATTTAATGAGCATAACAGTCAATCATTTATTCAAAGATATAATCATCAACAAAAACAAGAATTTCAAAAGATTCGGAATACTTCTTTCAACCAATCAGTCAAACAGTGAAAGGGGAAAAAAAACATAGTATTTTAGAGTAGTTGTAATTCTAAAAGCCAGTTCCTCATCTAAAAATATGAGAAAAATGATAAATAATGAAAGACAAGACGTAAAAACTAAGACTCGACGTGCTCATGGTTTCCGCTGTACCAGATCAGCCATCCTAGTATAGCCCGTGTGTACCTGTGGATTACCACAGAAGAAAATAGGAAGGGGGTGAGTTTTTATAACTCACCAAAGAATAACTATCAAAACAATCTTACAACAGAGAAGCAATAAACAAATAAACAATCCAAATAATTACTCAGGGAATACGATTTCGACGATAACGGGGCAACCCGAAGGCTAAGCCAACCCGAACTCTCATATTTCACTCACCGGAGCATCCCTACTAGAGATAAGCCTACCTGGTTTCCTTCCTTAAATCACGACGGGGCAACCCATTTAGGGCTATGCCAACCCGATTCGGGACATGTTCAAATATCACACAAGAATCGCTATCAACTCTACAATTAATATCAAATAGTACACATTCACACCTAACAAGTATCATACGAGTTTATTTAACATAATTTACTCAGTTAAACAGTTCATATCGCAGATTAACCCCTTACCTCGCTTGTTTCCACTCGAGGCACTCCTAATTGTCCGAGTTGCGACTTTTGGAAGTTTCTCTGACAAAAACTGGGTAAAACAGGTTAAATACATTCGAATTAGGCCTTTAAACTATCAAAAACGGGTATAGAGCGTCAAAATTACCCAAAAACAAGTATCCAAAAATTTTCTGGCGACCGACGGCGGCGCGTGGCTGGAAAAGTGGCCGGAGAAGTTGACGGCTGCGGCGCGTGGAGTTGGAACTCACCGACGCGTGAGCAACACGCGCGAAGACAGAATCTGGCGCAACAGGGACGCGTGTCGCGCGCTGAGTGGTCGGAAACAGGCTCGAGATAAGACGTGCGGGTCGGGCGACAAGGAGGCAGTCTCGGATTCGCTGACCAAGGCGAAGCTGGGGGTTTCTGACGACGGTGGCGGCTGTCGGAGCACGTGCGGGACAAGAAAACAGCGGTGCTGATGGCGTCAGATATTGTCGTGGCTTCTGATTGGGTGCGGCTTCCTCTCCCTTCACGCGATTTGTCGACGCTGGCGGCGGCTGTTCTCGAGGCGACACCACCTGTTGGCTGCGCTGACGCTGTCGGCGACGGGGAAGGCACTGCAATGATTGGCTGCAGAAAGTGTCAGCGGCTGTCGAAAATCGCAGAAAACGAGAGAAAGATAGTGGGTGGCGCTGAATTTGAGAAAACTAATCAAAACCTAATGTTTTTTCATCTTTTGTCCTTTTATATAAGGACAAAAAAGTTACCAGAAATTACAAAATTGCCTCTGAGCCTAAAATTACTATTTTACCCCCCCAATTTCAAATTCCGACTTCGAAACCCTTGAATAAAACAAAAGAATAAATGTTTTTTTTTAAACTAAAACACGAAACCAACAACTGCCGGGATTCCCGGTAAGCCAAAGAAAAGTCAAACTAACCTCGAAATGAACAGAAAAAGCCGGGCTGTCACATAACAATAAAGACACATCAAGCTCATGGTCTCTACAACTTCTAATCAGCAATCTTGATAAAGCCTGTGGTACCTGTGGAAACCCATAGATAAAGGAGGCTAGTTGTTAAACCCAGTAAGGATCCCTAACTTGGATCACTATAAGCATGAATAAGACAATAATGATAAATTCAATATAAGCAAATGAATATTCCATGATGAGTGTCATCGGGTTAACCCTTCGAAGATGTTTACCAACTCAGTCTTGAAGTAGTAAGTAGTAATGGCCTGAGTATCCTATGTAACATTGTCGGCAGGACTTATTGTGAAAATATGGAAATACCTGCCTAGGTATCGTTGATTCGCGGATTGCCTACCGAGTCTTATATGAAGTGGAAATGCGTGCCTAGGTATCGTTGATTCCCGAATTTGCTACCAGGTCTTATAGGAAGTGGGTATGCATGCCTGGGTTTCATTGATTTTTCTCAAATTGCCTACCAGGTCTTATAGTAAATAAATGAATGTGACTTTTATGGAATAACATAAACATAAGATACATTTTCACAACGTGCTTGCAAACAGAATGACATGTCTAACATATATAACATGTTTGTCTAACATGAATTCCTATAACCTTTCATAAAGATATGTGAATCAATAGTATGGTTAGACAATTATTGTAACTCTCGTAGCCCAGGATTGAGATGGGGTCTTGGAATCCAGATCTGGCCCCTTTAGACCCGGCATTCCCCTGCATCCCCTGCGACCCGGCCACGTTAACTACTTACCTCTAAGCACTTCTAAGAGTGAAGAATATCCCCACAGACCAACACGAGTCCTTTCATCATGTTTTGTTCTCACTCATATGCATCCTAGAAAAATCCCTAAGAGGTCACCCAATCTAAGACTACTCCAAGTTAAGCACGAGTGAAGTTTCTTCGATCGAGCCACTTAAAAGAAAGTTGCACCTTGTTGGTATAATAACAATTAGTTTGTACTACCTATACCAACAAGATGCACCTTCCTTTTCGTTGACTCAGTAGAAGGAAATATACCCTAGACTTGCTCATAAATACCCATGAGATCATTTTTAACTATTTTTTTATATGAACAAACATTTTTTTTCTTTCGTATACATTTCTATTAATTTTAACATTTTTACTGTGTTCTTTTAGGAATTGCCTCTAGAGGAGTGGCTCAATAAACCCTAAAATATAAACATTAGAGATTGACCTATGAAATCAATGTGAATTAGAGGAATGGTAGAAAAAAACCAAGAGAGCAAAGAAAAACACAGGTAGAATTGTCATACAATTATGATACTAGCCCTTTTTCTTTTGTGAAAATCGTCAAAGATGCAAGTTTTTATTTATTTCTTTCTTTTTCATTAATGTGTTTCTATTAAGATAAATATGTAATTAATTTATTATGTTTATAAATATAGAAAATGGCAGAGGGAGAAGAAGAGATCGGTGCAATCGAAGTCTTCAGGGCAATGCGTTACAAATAACCAGTTAATGAAGTTAAGAATGGTTGGATTTGTTAGGGTTGTGCCGAAAGGCCTAGTAGTTTGTATATTTAAGAACAAACACTTAATGTTAGACATTTGTTATTGTTTTAAGTTATTAATAGAGTTATTATTTTCCATAAATTGTCCATTTAATATTTTAATGTTACTAAGCCCTATCGCATTAATTGAGTTTAACCTCTAAATATAACCATAAAGTACAAACATTAGTTCAACCAATAAATTTTTTTGAGAAGTATTCCAAATACCAGAATGATACCAGACAATTGATTCTTTGTCCTCATAGCATTGTTTGAAGTTGCCACCAGATCCAATGTTAGAAGCATCAGTTTCCACTATAAGCTTTGTTGCAAGGTTAATAAGACTTAAACATGAAATAGATTTTATCAATTCTTTTATTTTTTGAACTACTTTTGTATGTTTTGTAATCCATGGTTTTGGATTTTTCTTGAGTCTCTCATACAGAGATTTGCATAGTGGTCTTATCTTTGGACAAAATCTGATAGATAATTCAAACATCAGAAAAATCTCTATAATTAGGTCTTATCAGTTATTTCATCTGGGAAGTTTGTAGTAAATTCAATAGATCTTTGAATGAGTTTTATTAACCATAAATGAATGTCAAATCCAAGAAAACGTATTTGAGTTTGAAATAATTTTATCTTAGTGGCTAAGACAGCCAAGCCATTTTTCTTTATAATGTAATAAAATGTTTGAAGATGTTTAAAATGTTGATCAATGCTTTGAGAGAATATTAAAACAACATCAATATAGACTATTGAAAAATCTAGATATGGATTGAATATATCATTCATTATTTTTTGAAATTCGGATGAGGCGTTCTTTAGACCGAATGACATTACATTCCATTCATATTGTCCAGAAGGAACATTAAAAGCAGTTTTATAGCGGTCTTTTTCCCTAATTTGTATTTAATCCGCAATTTGTATTTGCCAAAAATCGGATTTCATGTCAAATTTTGAAAATAGCTTTGAACTAGATATTCTTTTCATTAAATCGCTTTTTTGGGAATTGTGTATCTAGTCCATTCCAGAACCTTATTTAATGGTTTATAATTTATTACGAGTTTTGGAACACGTTGTTTCTTTTCAGCCTGGTTGTAGACATAGAATGTTGCGCAGGACCACAGACTCTTGGATGGACAAATTAGCTTCTTTTGCAACAAATCATCAATTTATTTTTTGCAGAATGTTAGTAGTTCATTATTCATTTGAACTGGCCTCGCTTTTGTCGGAATATCCTTTTCACAAAATCCCTTGGAGTATGGAAGAGTAACAATATGTTATTTTCTATTACATAATGCATTTGAAATATTTGAGCAAATATCATTCTCATATCGTGTTTGTAAAAATTTTATCTTTGATTGAATACTGGGACTTTGGATTTGTTCTTCTATTTTTTTAAAAGATATTTCATCTTTAAAAAAATTAATTTCACATTCCTTTTTAAAGATTGTTGAGGTTTTTCTACGAGGTGATTAACCCCATGTTTGGTAATCAGATTAATGAACTCAAAAAGTAATGTTTCCCCCGAGGACTTTTGATTCAAGTCCTTTTTTAGAGATTTGAAAGGGATATAGTCTAGTTAAGAAATGGGGTTCCTAGGATTAGTTATAGGCTTAAATCTTTTACTAACATGAATGAGTTGATGAAACAAATTTCATTTTTACAAATATGAACTTTTGAAAGTTTGTAACGAATATTTAGTTTGCTATTATTTGCGCCCCCTAAACTTTCTTATGTTTTCTCAAAATATTTGGAAGGTATAAGACCTTCTTGAATATAGTTTTGATTTGCTCCTAAGTCGACAAGGACAATAAGGTTAATTTTGAAATTATGAATTTTAAGAGTGACTAATGAATACCATTTTTGCGATTTGAACTTCCAAATTCTTCTAATAAATGTATTATGATTTGTAGAAGTGTAATGAGCGGGAAAAATGATATGAATTTTATTTACCCACTGAGTGCTTATATAAACACAAAATATAATTTTTTATAAAAACTGTACAAACTAATTTGTTGAAACAATATAAGTAACTAACTAAGGTGACGTATTTACTTAATACTCCCCCCTCAAGGTGTACTATGAATATCAAGATGCTCAACTTGGAGAGTAGAGGGAATAAGACTCCTGAGTCCAGAGGCTTGGTAAAAGGATCTACTAGTTGCTGGGGGGAGCGAACCGGTATGAGCTTGATCTCCCCATTTTGAACTCTATCACAAACAAAATGGCAGTCCAGTTCAATGTGCTTTGTGCTTTCATGATAGGAGGGTTGCTTGCGATGTGAATAACAGTTTTATTATCACAGAAAAGAACTGACTGAGATATTGGTAGCTGAAGATCGGGGAGAAGAGATGTCAACTAAGTGACTTCACATGCGTTAAGTGCTAGTGCACGATACTCTGCTTCAGATGACAATCTCAATATGATAGTTTGCTTCTTCGATTTCCAAGATACGGGAGATTCACCAAGAAAGATACAAAAGCCTGTTGTTGAGCGTCGAGTATCTGGGCATGAGGCCCAATTTGAGTCGTCAAAATGCTCAGATTTGGAATGATTTTGATGGTTTTAAAAGTAATCCTTGGTCGGGTGCAATTTTCAGGTAACGAACCAAGTGGTGGACAGTAACTAGATGTGATTTGGTTGGAATGGAGACAAATTGGCTGAGTCGGTTAACGACGAATAAGATGCCGAGTCTAGTGATTGTCAAGTATAGTAACCGGCCAATGATGCGTCGATATGAACTTGGATCAGCAAGTACATCACTATCATTATGACGAAGTTTGAGTACAGGGTCCATTGAAGCTGATTCTGGTTTGGAACCAAGAAGATCGGTGTCTTCAATTATTTGTACAGCATAATGTCTCTGTGATATGTATATACTAGAGTTCGTTCAAGCTAATTCGAGCCCAAAAAAGTATCCTAGATTACCAAGATCTTTGAGTTTGCAGTTTTTTTTGGAGCAGAGTTGTAAAGGCTGATATATGAGATAGGTTAGCACCAATGATGATATTATCGACGTAAACCAAGAGGACTATGAATGTAGGACCAGATCCTCGTACCAACATCGGAGAAACTGAGGTTCTCGATTAAATCTTTGTGAGGTAAGGCCTGATTGTAAAACTGAGACTCATATTAGGATGAAACATTTAATGCAAAACAACAATAGGCTGGGGATAAGGTACCATAGGAAATATATTGTAGTAAATTGCAGTGATAATGCTTGTGCCCTTCCTTTTTACATTTATAGCACGTAACATGTCTTGTGATTTTTTGTGTTTTATTGAATTTGTTGGGTTTCTTAGTTTTTCTAAATCTTGATTTATAATATCATTTTTGAAAATTTTGGCGATCGGGAGGTTGGTAAGACCTGAATGCATATTTTTTGAAATTTTTTTTGAGTTTGTTTCTTGGAGGTTAAAGGAGCGTTTTCTTTTGTACAACCATATTTGTTGCAAAAATTCTTGAGTTCTGTTTACGAGATCTTGATGCATTGATTCTAGCTTGCATTTTGGTTTCACTGCATAGTTTAAGTCCTTCCTAGGTAATAAAGAAGCTTAGGTCCCCATAGGTAGTATCCCATGGAATGCTTTCTGGGAACATGGTATGTAAACCATTTGTAATTCCTTGAGAAAATTATTTTGGAAGTCCTTCCACATATTTAATATTCCAAAGGGAAAGGGAGCTATCAGTACGTATCATTACTTTACTGATATACATATCCCTATACCATAGAAGTCGCCTAAAGTTGGGCATTTTAATTTCATTAGGATTTCGAGGGATCTTTCTTGATACATTGTAGGTTCACCAATAAATTTTTTTGTAATGGTATAAAGAAGTGTATTGACGACATCATCAACCTTTTCTTCTAACTCAATTAATTAAGATATTTGTCCTTCAGTTTTGATAGTAGATAATCTTTGACTATTGTACTATTATTAAGGATGCTTTCTCTGGTGGCTTTGTCAAGATGTTTATCCCACCAATCTTTTAGTAAGCCAATAAAACTGGTAACTAAAAATTGTGCTATTGAATGGTCTGTTTTGCCCATGAGTTTGTAGGCATTAACAACCATTAACATTTTGTTGATTAGATTCATCACTAAATAAACGATAGTCCGTCGACATTACATTCGTAAATGGCAGTACTATCATAAGAGGCTTGGTCATTTGTGTTTTTTCTTCAAATTGCATATTCGAAAAAGAGGGTTGAGTGTACCAACTTTTGCGCATGTATTTCTACAGAATGGTATTCTGCATTAAACAAATTTTATAAATGTTATTTGTTTTTTTTGGTAATTCTTCCTCATAGGAAGCTCATTCTAAAATTGTTCAAGTTCATCCTCATTTGGTTTGTTTATCACATTAATATTTTGACTGAGATCTTTTGATATATAAAGCTTATTAAATTTTTCTTCAATTTGAGTCAAAATATCATTCTTTGAGTCTAATCTTTCGACTTTACTCAATATCATTGGTCTAAATAGTGGAATACTCTTGTCTACCCGTGGCATTATCATATTGGTGCTCGATGAGACCATGGGTTTGGACGAGGGTATGGAAGACTTATGAGTATTATTTTCAATTTTTTTTATCTGATTAGCTATAATAGAAAGAAATTTTATGGAAAAGTTATTTTGATGATGTATATTTCAAATGTCTTTCAACGTTGGCTGACTTTTGTCGCCGTTCATAGAGTTTTTGAGTGGAGATGCTTTAACAGTTTCTCCATAATTGGTATCAAATTCCACCTCTTCTAACGAAAGGTGAGTAGAATGGATTTGTCCTCAAAATAATTTTTTCCATTTTCTTTGTGTAATAACATTAATCGATGATTCCATCCATTCAAAGAATGGGATAGTATCTTCAATTTCTTGAAGATATGTATACCATTGTTGTCTAAGGTTTGCACGCTCTTCTTCGGTGTAATTTTGAAAGAATATATTTCTTCTTAAAGTGTTTTTTTCAGGATATAAAATCTCTTTTGAGAAATGTTTTCTTAATAACATTTACTTGACTTGCAAAGTGGGATTGAACCTCCATATATGTATGTGATGGAGATGTTACATCTTCTTCATAATGAATATATGTCATTTTTTGATCATAATCGACAGATTTAACTCTTAATTAATTTGTTCTGTCAATAATTGTAGGTGATGGTGATAATCCTACTTTTCTGGAATTTAAAATTTTCTTAATTGTAGGGAGCGGAATTGGTTCTTTACACAATAATACCTTAATATTACCATCATTATGTTCAATAACACGAGCAGGTTGAGAATTTCTTTTTGGTTTTTGACTTAATCTTCAATAATTCAAGTAGAATATCTAGAAATTTGTTCCAATGATAAATTTTTGAGTATGTAATTGAAGATTTATCTAAATTTCCTTCTATGAGCATAGTGAATCCTTTTCGAGAAGATCTAAGAGATCTTGAAGAAATATTTGTATTCATTAACTTAGAACAAATGTGGAATATAACCACCGCTGAATGAGTATCAGTTTTTTATGTCTAAATGTTTTGAATATATGTCAAACATAAGTGCTGCAATATATTTGGATATATTATTGAATGTTTATTATTTATTGGGTTTTTATGTTTTGTAATAATATATTTGAATACAGTTTTGGGCTTTGGTATTAGGTTTTTATCGTATTGTGTCATTGAGTTTATTTGCAAAACATGTTCTGTTGCATTTTCGATCTCCATCCGCGATGAAAGCTTGATTGTTACCTCAGGATACACGTAAGGCGACAGAGGTCTTACGTCGCTTTAGGTTTTTTTTTTTTTTTTTTTACTAAATTTAGATTGGTTTGAGATTATGTTTTTTAATTCAAAATTGAACTTCAAAATATGAATAAAAAAATATAAATAGAAATCGATACATTCAACATTGTTATAAATATCAAAATAGAATAAAAAATGATCTGCATAATGAAATATAAATAAAGTTGTCTATAATGATAACAAAACTCCTAAAAAATGAAATGTAAAAGAAGTTTTACAACTTTTGAAGCCCAGAATGAAGGCCTGGGGATTGGATCCATTTTGACCTACAATAAACAATAAAGAATGATAAGAATGTTAGAAGTTTCAATATCAAGACTTATAACTTGACAACACAACACACAACCTAAAATATTTTCTAGAAATTTCAGCAGCATGACAGTGTAATTTTAATTTAACAAAAAATTTAAACCTCTTAAACATATATATTGAAAATAGTGGCTATCTTTACTGCAAAATAGCCAAAACATAATATAATAAGTCATGTACTAAAGATTAAGAATTGCTACACTGAGATAGTTGAGAAAATTACCTTTCTACTTACATGTCGAGCCAATTCCTTCAAGCCTCGTCACAACCTCGGCTAGTTGAGCCTGAAGAATTGATTGCGTTTCAATCATCGTTGCTTGTTGTTTGATCATCCTAGCTTGTGCTTCGATCATTTGAGCCATCTGTTCGCGTAGCTGCATGTTTTCATTTTTGACAATTGCCATTCTTTTGGCCATCTCACGTTGCGTTGAGGCACTTAAACTCCTTGAAACCGAAAAGGAAGATCTTCCTCATCTTTCATGTGGCAAATAGGTAGCGTCTCAAATTTTTTCTGTGCGCCTATCTAACACTTGTTCAAATATTTCTTCCTAGGTTAGAGGCGTTCCTACTGCAATTAAGTCATCCCTCAATTTTACCATCTTCTCTTACAAAAAATAGAAACATGAAATTATATATAAACTGTAACTTAAAATTACTTTATGTTAAGTAGCTAATGAACTTACATATGTCTCCTTCGTCATTTGATTAATCCAATCATCCTCATCTTTACTCACCTGTATTATTTGACTAGTCTCACTCATGCACATCAAAGGACACTTTCATAAAGCAGGAGTTTGTAACCCACTCAGGATTAAGATCACATCAAGTCTATAACAGAATTACTAGCTCAATCATAAAACAATTGGGATCTGATCGTTTACAACTCTTGCAAAGCAGGCCACAACAACAATGTTGCCATGACATAGAATCAATGCCTTACTTTGTTTTTATTAGTTGAACATTGTTTGTAGTTTTTTTCATATTAATGTATTTCTTATGATATTAACCTCTAAAGTACATGGAATCTAAGTCAAAGTAAGCTAAATAACTCTATAAATGGAGAGTTATCACACCCTAAACTTGAACTATTGTTCGTCCTGAACAAATCAATTTCTACCTATAGAAATAATTTGTTAGTGTTCATTAAAACTTGTAAATACAATATTGTTACAATAGTCTAAGCATTAAGGTCTATAGTTGAAAATTTTATCGAAAATAAAAAATTTCTAGTCTTGACTTCTAATCTTTGGTAATTGAAAATTTTCTGACTGTCCTTTGTCCCTTCCGTTCTTCTATTCCCACATAGAATTATATTCCAAGTGCTCCTACTAGTTGAATACTTCTAGCTTATAATCATCTTTTCTAAAACTCAAAATCCAAAAAGCTTTACCAAAGTAGTTGCTTTCGGACTTCTTTTCTTGCTCACACTTCTGGTAGCTCAAATACCCTTAAGGAGTTTTGTAATGCTTTTCGCATTCCTATCCAGGTTATCATTCATACTTATTTGCTTACTTTTCTTAGTTCTTAGAATGACACAATTGATTAAAATGGCACACCCAAGCAAAAGAAACAACTCTAAAACCTTTTCATAGTTCTTAGACTAGCATACTTAAGCAAAGCAGCACATCTAAGCAAATGGAACAATCTTAGAGTTGGAGCAATTGTGAAAAAGAGGAATACTTTGAAAAACCACAGCTACTAACCTTTTATTTTTCTGATTTTTTTTCACAATGCCCTTCACATTGTACCACTTTAGTTTCTGCTTTCATAGCAACTATTTCTTCAAATTTTTGCTTGACTGGAAATTTGGAGATCCTTCACCCCAAAACTTAAAATCTAAGGCGAGTTCATTTCCCCCCCAAACTGAAAGTTTCTAAATGTAAAGAAATAATGCTTAAAGCTTTCTTTTATCAATGTTGGGTGCATTCATAGTGTACTATTCTAATTGAGAATTAAGCTAATCGAAGCTTCAGAATATTCTTAAAATTTTCTAAGACTAAAATGTTGTAAGATAGGTAGCTAGTTTTGGTTTGCTCATAAGTCTTAAAGAATAGAACTACATGCTGAGATGAAGGCAACAAACATTTATCAACAAGTATATTAATGCACACAACAGTCAAATCTAACAAATATCAACTAGTCAATGATCATCTAATCATGTAGGTGAAATACTAAGATCTTTTATCAACAAATTTTATTCAAGAGAAATATGAAACTAAATGAAATGACAATGCGTGGGACAATGTAAATACGGTTAAAAACACAAAGTCAGAAGAAAAGAAAGCAGATAGCAAAATTGTATATTCATTACTTCATTAATAGTTGGAAAAATATATGCAAATAATGAATAAGAGATAAAATTCAGAGTGGTAAGAGAAAATTTTTTTTAAATTCTAGATTGTGACTAGATGATCTCATTTAGTAATGTGGAAATTGAATTCCCTCTACATTGGCTTTGACTAACTGGCTAAACAATGTATCCCTACGTTTAGCATAATCCCAATAGGCGCGAGATTGGGTGAAGAAGTGGTTTTCTTGGCTCTACATTTCAGCCAGCTATCTTAGGACTTCACTTATCCCAACCGCAACACCAATGTTTTGTCGTCCAATAGCCACCCTCGCTCGAGATTCAGAAACTTGATATAGTGGCCTTGGTACTAAAATGACAAAAGTAGATGTTGGCCGCACTCCTTGCATTAAGCGAATAAGCATTATGGTATGGGGAAAGAACATTGGGCCCTACATTTTGTTGATGGAGCATTTAACTTCTGCCTCCAGAATGAGGCCTACATTGATGTTGAATCCTGCATGGAGACCTACAGAAGCAAAGCCTTTGTACAGGTCACGTCGGTGTCATGGAGGGTTGGAATTAAACTCATTTTCATGAATTTTAACCAATAGTGCACTTTTGCATTAAGAAATATGGTTTGCACTATTCTTGACCTCGTAGTGACCGTCCACATGGTCCTAGGTTCTCAATGGTATGTATGCAATCTCTCAACTTTACTGGTTTGGCCTAACCACCAATACGTTGTACTTCGCATTGGGATTGCCCTTGAAATCGAGAGTTTTATTCCATGCTGTCGCGCTTAGTCGATTGGTATTTCATAGACTGGGCTGCAGTATGCACTTTCCTCATTAATGTTCAAGTAGATTCACGAACCCATTCTTGGTCTTGCTTCATTTTCTTGCCGCACAGACCCATTCTATTTGCATTTTGCAATGATGTCTGGGACCTTCTTTGGTAATCCAATTTTTTAGAAGCTATGCTATTGAAGAAATGATCTAGTCTTGAGAGAAACATATGTCTCTTCAACTTTTATGGCAACTAGATTTATCTCTTGGGGCTCGTCTTTTATGATGTCTCTCTGCTTCTTGGATGGAAAGGACATTCCTGGAGATTGGGCAATGCCTTTCCTTTTAGTTCTCGCTGCTGGATGTAGTGAACTCTAGCGATGCATCTCGCATCGGCATTGATGTTTCTTGCTCACCCGCTTTCTTTAGAGTAGGATCAGTCTCGCTGAAGAAGGAAATCCATACACTGCTCGATAATGTCCTCCCCTGATGAGTCTTGCAACTTCTCAATAACTCGTTGAACCTCATGAGCCTTCTCTAGATGCTTCAATTGCTACTCAGAGTGACTTTTGATGACTATAGGTTCAAGTACTGATCCTTTCGAGAAGAATCGTTTATAAGGGAATCGTACTCATTGGATCTACTACGTTCGAAGCTCTGCTGTATCTGTGTTGCGTACTCTAGATGGTGATGCTGCATGATTCCTCCATCAAATGAGAAGTACGTAGGTTTCCTCTTCTGAATCGACATCAACGATGCAATCTTGTTGTTTGTTATATTGAATGCCCTTCTTTCCCTTCGCTTTTGAGCTGGTCAATGATGTCATTTGAGGTTGGGAAAGAATGTGTGTAAATTCGAGAAAAGTATGAACGAATTTGGATTTAAGAAAGAAAATGGAAAGGAATTCGGGAGAAATAAAGAGAGTTTAGAGAATCAAGATAAATTAGACACAAATTGGAGTGAATTCTTGGCCTTAAATAGGCGAGATGCTAAGGATATGAATGTTGCTAGTGGCCATCATTAACACTAGGCACATTTCTTTCTACATCCGCCAGATTGTTTTTTAAAAACTCTAGCTGTTGGGCAATGACTCTAGTGACAGGTGTCCCTTTGACTCTAACGGCTAGTTCCTCGAAGATTCAATTATGCAATGTCCTTATTTAATGTTGCTCGTATTGCGTTGTAGTTTATTCCTAACCGAGGCTATTCGCATTGCATCAATTTTTTTTGTAGAGTGAAATAACAAAATTAAGCAAAGAAATGACAATGAAAGAAAAATGAATTTTACAATTAGACAATTAATTTATGTATATAATGTGTACCTCGTTGAAGATGGCCCGTGCATCTAGAGTGTTGCTACTTCATGAACAAATTTAGAGAGATACAATCATTTTGAATGTCTCCTCCCCAATAATGGTTTAATCAGTGGCCAATTACCATGATCGTGTTTCTTTCTTGATATTCTGGATATCAACTGCTCCATTGTTATGTACTTTGACAGCTTAGAAAGGTCCAATCCATTTGGATTTGAGCTTTCTAAGAAAGACCTTTAGCCTTGAGTTGTAGAGAAGAACTCGTTGCCTTACTTAGAATGTCCTAGGCATTATTCGATTGCTGTGTCATTTTTTTGTCTTATCTTTGTACATTTGTGCATTCTCATATGCCATTTTCTTATGCTCTTCCAACTTTAGCATTTGTAATTTCCTACTAGTTCCAGCTGCCATAAGATCTAAATTTAACTTTTTCAGTGCCAAGTACACTTTATTCTCTAATTTCATAGAGAGATGGTAAGCTTTCCCAAAATACTAGTCTGTAGAGGGACATTCCTAGAGGGATTTTGAATGTAGTCCTATATGCCCACATACATCCTTCAATCTTATGGACATATCTTTCCTCATAGGTCCCACTATTATTCCAATATTCCTTTTATCTCTCGGTTTGAAATTTCAGCTTGGCCATTTATCTGAAGATGGTAGGGTGTTGTAATACGATATTTTACATGATATCTCTGCAACACACTAGGCATTGCCCTGTTGACACAATGTGATCCTTTATGACTAATTATAGCTCTAGGTGTTCCAAAACGTGTAAAGATGTACTTGTGAAGGAACTTAATGACATCTTTCGCATCGTTAAGCAGAGTTACAATGGTCTCCACCCATTTAAACACATAATCAACTGCAACTAAAATATACAAATTGTCATAGGATGGTGGAAATGGGCCCATAATGTCAATGCCCCATACATCGAAGAGTTCAACTTCGAGTATATAGTTCATTGGAATTTCATTTCTTTTACCTATGTTCCCCTTCATTTAACACTCATTATATGTCTTTACATACTAATGAGAGTCCTTGAAAATGGTTGACCAAAATAATCCTGACTAGAAAATTTTGGCTACTATTCTAGCTCATCCGAAGTGACCTCTATAAGGTGAAGTGTGACATGCTATTAGGATGTCTAACATCTCATCTTCTCTTACACACCTTCGAATTATAGCGTCGCTACATTGTTTATAGAGATGAGGTTTATCCTAGAAGTAAGACTTTAAGTCGTGTAAAAACCATAGGGCTTGCATAACAGATAAATCCATTGGCAATGTCAGTAAACCACGGGATTTGCATAACATCTAACTTCAATAATTGCTCGTCAGGAAAATTATTGCCAATATCGATGCCAGGCGCATCACTTTCTAGATGTTCTAAGCATGATAAATGATCAGTAACAAAATTCTCACACCCTTCTTATGTTTAATCGCGATATCAAATTCCTGTAGTAATAAGATCTAATGAATTAGTCTTGGTTTAGCATCTTGTTTGGTCACAAGATATCTAATTGCAGCATGGTTGGTGAAAATAATAATCTTCGATCCAACTAAATATGATTTAAATTTCTCCAATGTCAACACCACTACTAGCAGCTCCTTTTCTATAGTGGTGTAATTAACTCGAGCTTCGTTTAACGTCTTCCTTGTGTAGTAGATCGGCTAAATTAACTTCTTCTTTTGCCGAAGGATTGCTCCAACAGTATAATCATTTGCATCACACATAAGCTTAAATGCCTTTGTCCAATTTGGTTAAATTATGATTGGTACAGTTACTGTTGGAGACTATGCCTTAAAAGGCCTTGTTGTTTGATATTTAAGAACGAACATTTAATTTTTGACATTTAATGTTGTTTTCAGTTATTAATAAAAGTTATTTGTTTTCATAAATTTTCTTATTTAATATTCAAATGTCAAACCTTATCACATTAATTGAATTAATGTCGATAAACCCTTTGGTTATTAATATGAACACTTGGAAAAGTATGTGGGACATACAATTGGATCTAGTTCCGAGTTTATAACCTAAATCGTTTATAGTATATATACTAAGGCTAGTGTTCCTAAGTCCTGGTAACACTATAGGTGCGGCCCGCTTTGCAATACTTGCAAACAACCTGATCCTGGTTGTTCATGTGAAGACATGTGAATGGGGGCACTAATGCAAAAAGAAGTTTTTACATATGACTAAACCAGAAGTCTTAGAATCGAGCTATTAATTCCATTATAGACTCGTATCAACTACTTCTCTAAGGATGATCATGTGATCTTAATCCTGAGTTGTTTGCGAACTCCTGCTTTAAGAAAACTTCCTTTGATGTGCATGAGTGAGACCAGTCAAATAACCCTTGGTCAATAAGCCTCCCACGTTGGGGATTGTCATAGTGAGTGGTTGGAACGCCACGTCATAAGAAGGAATTCATGCCTTCCCTAATATTATGGAAGATGTAGAGTTGTTCTCTTAAGAGCTGATTCTAAGACTAGAACAAAGGGTACCTGCCTCTCATTGGCCCGAGCGGACACTGATTATAGTCTAACTATAAACAACTTGTTCATTAGAGGAATCAGTGGGGCTTAAAGAGAAAAATGTAATCACAGGAGTAGAATAAATTTCTTATCCATGCTGTGAATTATGAACAAGCTCGTGAAGTATCATATGACAGATGATCGATTATATTCATGGACGTTAACTTGTCATATAGTGCGAGAGAGTACAACACAAGCCTTTAGTGGATCTCAAGTCGTTGTAACTTCCAATCTATAGGTCCACCAGCCTCGGCTAGTTAGTACACTGTTTCATTAGAGAATGAATTTGAAGAGTTTAAATTCACAAATTAATTATGTTGGACATAATTAATATGAGTGTTAAGTTTAATGGATAAACTTAACTAATCAATATATTTGATATTTTAATTTGTTATTTTGTATAAATATTAATAAGGATAAATTAATTTATTGGATAAATTAATTATAAATAATTATTGGATAAATATTGAGAGAACTCACCTAATAATATCTTAGACATATTAAAGTTTAAATAATTATTGGATTATTTAAAGTAGAATTATAATAAATATGTTAGACGTATTTGTTTAATAATTATTGGATAATTATTAAATTGAGAATATTAATTAAATATGTTGGACATATTAATTGAATTAATAATTATTAGATCATTATTATTTATAGAAAAATTAATATATTAGATATGTTGTAGAGATTTATTTATTATAATATATTGGATATATTATGGAGTTGAAATTTATTGGATAAATATCAATTAAAAATAAATAAAACTAATTTGAAATTTGGATGGGAAAATCTTTAATTTTTTTAATATCTTTTATTATTGGATATTAAAAGATATTATATTTTCCTAATTTAAAGATTCACTTTTCTACTATAAATAGAAGGCGTGGGAGGTCTTATTCTCATCCCACTCAATTGTGAGTAACCTAATTTTGAAATAGTGAAACCTCTCTGCAATTGAGTTCTCTTTTTCCTTCTCTAAAAAGCTTCCCACCAAGCACTAAGTGCACCATAAAAAATATAGCCGGGAAGATTAGAGGAGACTAATCAAGAAGGTCTAGGGATTGATCATGTTCTACTCAGTCTCCTTTGAGAGTGCACGGTAAGTTGCTAAGGGTGTTTCACTTCTTTGAGAGTCTAGGGTGAGTTGTTAAGAATGTTTCACTCCTTTAAGAGTGCAGAGTGAGTTGTTAAGGTTGTTTCACTCCTTTGAGAGTGCAGAGTAAGTTACTAATGGTGTTTCACTTCTTTGAGAGTGCAGGGTGAGTTGCTAGTGCAGTTTCACTCATTTGAGTGTGCATGGCGAGTTGCTAAAATAGTTTCACTTCTTTAAGGTGTAATACGAGTTGTAGATGATGTTTCACTCTTTTAAGAGTACATGATGAATCGAAAGCGTTGTTTCACTCATTTGATAGTGCAAGGTGACCTGTTAGTTGTACTTCACTCATTGAGGGCGTAGTCATACTTGTGACTTGAAGATTATATAATGCACCTTAGTGATACACAATTGTTCAAGGTGTTAGTTAAAGAATATTTGAATGGTATACTATGAGTCAAAGTGTGAATGAGTCTGAATATGAGATTTGTCTTATTGCATGATGAAGTGTGATAAGTTGTATGATCAAACGAATGGTTAGTGCTAACGACCTCTATTGAATGGAGTTAGGGTGTAAAACTCTAGAGTTGTTATGCCATATGGAGCTTATACTTCTCAGTGGTGGTTGGAAGAGCGTGCAATTGAGCTTGGTTCTCAGGGATGGGACTGATTGTTAAACTGTTAGGAGGTGGCCTAGTGCCACAAGTATGATGGCCACTATGTGATTGGTCGTTCAAGTAGTTAAAAGATGTGTTGGGACATACATCATTGAGTGAGTATCTCTTAGTATATAGGTTCTGGTAACCATGGATACAGGATGTTAATAAAGGTCGAGCGAGTGGTTAAGTGTGAGTGGTATTATATATGGTTGGCTCTAGGTGGTAAAGATTTATGGTGAAATTTCTTCTTAGAATAGTGTGTTGTTACCAATATCACCACTCTATAGTTTAGTCTGGGACACTCATCTAGCTGCCAGTTTTGTTGCTAGCAAGTTATTAGTTGGCGTATGAGAGATGTATTTCTAAGATTCATGTGCAAATTAGTTTCATTCTCTAGTGAGGGAGTTTAGTGAATAGAGTGTTGCACTCTAGATTGGAGTACATAGGTGCATGTTAGATAGGGTGGTGTACTGTAAGAGGTTGATATCCTTGAGATCTCGAGTACAATGGACATGATCGATCCGTATACAAGAGTTACTAGTGTTATCATTTAGCTTCCGTTGATGAATAGTAGTATCGCATAGAAAGCTACTTGCTTTGAATAAATATACTAACTTTGGCGACATTGCTTACTTTGGCAGGTTTCTAGGGGGTTTTTGCGACTTTTGGTTGTGATTGGTGGACTATACGATGTGGTAGTGCGACCAAGATCACGGACTAGGTTCTTAGGTTGTCCTTTCGCTGTAATTTATTGTAAGTTACTTAGAGTTTTTTAGGTGTTACAGTTGGTATCAGAGCAGGTTATAGATTTTGTAGACTTTATCTCAAATCGGATGTAAAACGTGTCTCAAGGCTTTGAAGGGTGATATGTCTCGTCATCATGGGTTAAAGGGATTATAGTTTTGTTATTTATGCACTACGAGTGGTCGTTTGAGATTATTAAGACAACTTAGTAGGTGGAGGCATTGTCACTTGCCTATAGACTGGAAGTAGGCAAGAGGGATGTTTGATTAGCTCTTGCCACGGTGTGGGTAGCCTGAGTACATGTGATAGTGGATGGCTTATTGGGTGGGGTCATTTATGTCCTGAGCGTGCAATAGTTAAATAATGTGCTTCCCAAGAGTTCGACTAAAAACCAGAGTTGTGGAGGCTTAATAGCTTTCATAGTGTATGAGTGTGGGAGGAAATTATAACTCAGAGATGTGAATGTTTTGCTTTGTGGGTATGGCATTAGATAGGTCGTACCCCAAGGGCAATAGGGTAGGCTTCATTCTCATCCTCCTTTGTTCAGAGTAACCTTATTCTAAAATTGAAAAATCCTTTGAGAACTAAGTCATCTTCTTTTTCTTGAGTCAAAACTCTTTCCAGCTTTTTTTCTTCTAAAAAGCTTTCCACCAGGACCTCAGTGCAGCATTGAAAACATAGCCTGGAAGATTGGAGGATTCAATCAAAAAGATTCCTACAGATTTGTTCATGACCTTCTAAACATAAGGACCTGCCAGAATTATTCAGAGGCGTCAATCAATGTAAGTTCTTTTTTATTTTTTCGAACAACGATTAATCACCTAAGGATTGTATGCCAATTCATCAATGACTAATTGTTTAGATTAATTAATTCTATTTTTTTTGTAATTACATACATGCTTCTGCGCGCTAATTACATGCTTCTACCCAACAATTCCCAACATATCAAGCCTGACATACGCTACGCACTAGGAATTGTCGGTAAATATCAGTCAAATCTAGGATTGGATCATTAGACATTGGCTAAAAATATACTCAAATATCTCAAAAGAACAAGAAATTTTATGATTATGTACAATTATAAGAAGTTAATCCTTACTTATTACACAGACTCTAATTTTCAAGCTGATAAGGACTCTAGGAGATCCACATTAGGATCAGTGTTCACCCTTAACAGTGCAGCTGTAGTTTGGAGAAGCATCAAGCAGGGATGCATCGCATACTCCACTATAGAAGCTGGGTATGTGGATGCTTGTAAAGCAATGAAAGAGACAATATGGTTGAGAAACTTTCTAGCAGGTTTGGAAGTGGTTCTGAGGTTGAATAAGCCAATCACTTTGTTTTGTGATAACAATGATGTTGTGACTAATTCCAAGTAACCTAGAAATCATAATAGAGGGAAGCATATAGAGAGAAAATATCACCTCATCGTAGAGATAGTCATAGGGGCAAAGTGGTTGTCACCAAAATTGATATGGCTAACAACGTTGTTGATCCTTTTACAAATTAGACTCTTCTAGCTAAAGTGTTCAAAGGTAGTAAAAAGTATGGATCTACATGAGGCGTCTTCTGCGATCTACAGAAAGTGTAGAACTTGGTGTTTTGGCAAAACATGTAATAGTCTTACTAGAGATTTAGTGCAAGTAAGAGATTGTTAAAGGGTTGTGCCCTTAATACCTAGTAGTTTATATATTTAAGAACAAGCATATAATGTATTTTTAGTTATTAATAAGAGTTATTATGTTTCCATAAATTTAGCATTTAATATTCAGACGTCATAAAGCTTTGTAGCATTAATTAGATTAATTTTGATATATCCTTAGTTATTTAGATGAACACTTGGATATGTATGTGTGATATATAAGTGAATCAAGTTCCAAGTTTATAACCTAAATCGTCTACACTATATGGACTAAGGCTAGGGCGCTAAAGTCTGGTAACACTGTTGGTGTGGCGCGCTTTATAAGAGTTATAAACGACCTGATTCTTGTCGTTCATGTGGAGACATATGAGTGGGGGCACCTATGCAATAAGAAGTTTTTGTATTAGACAGAACCAGAAGTTTTATAATCAAGCTACTAATTACATTATAGACTCGCATCAACTACTTCGCTAAGGATGATTGTATGTCTATGTGATCTTAATTCCAAGTTGGTTGCAAACTCCTGCTTAATGATAGCATCCTTTAATGTGCATAGGTGCACTACTTATGCTGACAGTTAAAAATGTCAAAAGAAGTCCTAAATCCGTTGACAAAAATTTTACTAACGGAAAAATAGAAATCAGAAAACCTCGACGAGAAATGAATTATCGACGGTGAAATATTAGTCATCGGTAATTCTATTATCACCGACGACTACATAACCGTCGCCAATTTAGTCTAATATTGACGGCTCTTAACCGTTAGAAATACCCCTTTATCTGACGACATATTGTCGTCGCTAATGTTATTTTTTCTGATGGCTATAAGCCATCGACAATATCATTGTAGCCGACAACTTCTTATCATCGGGAATACTCTTTAAGTCGACAACATATAGCCGTCGGTGATTCTTTCAACTAACGTCGGCAGTTCTCAATTTTAAAATATCTTGTTTCTTCATTTTTTTTTCCCATAATCAATACAATACTTTCAAACTTCCATTTATAAGAAGTAAAAACAAGTTTATGATATCCATTAAAATGGTTACAATACCAATTTCCATTACAATGATTACCACACACATGAAAGTTCTATTAAAAAGATTAAAAGAAAGTTTTATAAAGGAATTACAACTTCAAATTCCACCAAATTTCACCAAAATCAAATACCCTAAACCTTGGAGTTTTTTCTTCGCCGAATTGCGTTATACATTCATCCAATTCCATGCAAGTTATAAGACCACCTAAAAGAAAAACTGATATATTAATTAAAAGTTGAAATACTACAAATCAACATACTTTCAAAATGAAATAAAATAATAAATTAACAAAATTGAACAGCATAACGACGCAATTATCATAATTCCTAACTGTTGAAAACAACCAAAATTAGAAAACACATATAACATATGAATTATCTTTGTTACAGGATAGCCATAGTATCCCATATAATTTTACTAACATATTCGAGTATGAAACATGTCAAAACTATATCCATTAAAATATACTATTACATTAGCTAAGTTAATACGAAATACATACCTAAGAAGAAGGTCTCGCTTGTGATCCGCCTTGTGAACTGCTTTGTTGATTCATCCAAAACTGGATCATTGCTCTCAAATCTTTGACGCTATTCTTCTAATTTTTGACGCTCCTTCTCAAATCTTTGACGCTTCTCCTCAACTCTTTTATCTCGTCGTGCATCTTCTTTTCGACGACGTTCACCTTCTGCTCAGCAACATTCATCATCGTCTTTGCGTCATTTATTTTCTTTCATCAGTTGTGTTAGTAGTTCACGCTCACTTACTCTTAGTCCATACTAGATGAGGAAAAGCATTAATTATTTTTTATTATTGATGTTGGTTGCCAACCATCTCCTTTTACACTATCCTATCGAGTTTCTAAAATAATTGCTCGTATCTCAACTTCTGTCATAGGCTATGAACTTCCTTGTGATTCTTCATGCATATCACACATCTTTTGCAATAACAATAACTAAAATTTTAAACATTATATATTATAGAAAAATCAAATAATTATAGTTAAAACTTATGTAAGCCTGCTCTGTTTCTTGGGACGACCAACCTTTTCCTCCTTTATAGTAAGTTGCATTGAACATTTCAATCGATCCCAATATCTGACCTTCTTATCTTTTTTATTTGTTATTCATTTTACAATAAACAATGAGAAATATGTTGAAACACTTTTGATAAACGTTCTTCAATAAACAAATACAAAATATATAATGTAATTACCTTCTCAAATATGCGTGAAGCTCTTTGAACAAGCTTTGTGGTTGTGTTGCACTTTACTACGAGTTTCTCTAGCTTTTTTAGAGGTTTCCTAAAAAGAAACATATATGTTTCAAAGTCAATATTTTCAAAAAAATGTTATTTTTTAATATTATAAACGCAATACCTTAAACTTAGGAGACTCTAATTTGTCACACAAGAAATGCCAATCTTATATGTTATTCCAGCGTTCATGTGGGTTGTCTCTGGCCTCTTCAAGATCAAAATCCTTATAGTGTTGGGATAATTCATATCTAAATTCTTTATATGTTTTTCTCATGGTTTGTGCAATAATTAAATTCATATAGAAGATTGTGATTAAATCGATATAAAAAAGATTATGCAATAAGAATTATTAATATTAGTCATATTACACTTTAAATATATCATTAAATGCTTTAGTATGATTTCTTACCATTAACTGATGTCGAACTTGGTTCTTATACTTTTTTGGCACTGCATCGTAGGTTAGGATTCGAATTGAAAATAACTATTTAATAAGTGTGCCAATTCGATTACTAAATTTCTCAACATTGTCACATATTGGCTTCTTGTAATTTAGGTATACTCGGATAGGTATTCGACCATGTACTCGTAATATCATATCAACTCAAGACTCCTTGAAATTTCTCTAGTATGACGATTCACAACACCTCAAAAATATCAATATAAAAGTGTAAATTCTAAAGGTGAAGGAATTTTTATATTTTGAATCATTTATTTATACCTTGAGAAACAAAAGGGCGAGCTGGAGCGACAACATCTTCGTCAAGTGCCTCTATGCCAAAACGGATGACTTCATTACCTTGTCGTCAAGCCATAATTTACCTATGCATGTTATAATTAAAATATATCATTAAATAGTGTTGTACTATATTTCAAAATATAGAGTATAAAAGTCAATTACCAAAAAAATTAATCATCTTCACTATTTATGAAATTATTTTGATCATTTTTTTCGTCTTATTGTTCAACTTCTTCTTTGTCTTATTCTTCGTCATTTATAAATTCCTTTTCATTATCACAACCTAGTATTACGCTTGATGGCACATGAACAAAAGTCAGGTCTACATCGTTGCTTGCATAAGAACTAACATCTATTGATTGTTCTACCCTTATCTCATTTTTAGGAATAACTAGACTGATGCCATCGTTTCACTTTCTTCTACTTATGAAACACCCCAAACATTTTTATTTTGCACCAATTGCACAACCTTCCAATTTTTTCCATAGTTTGGGTCATCAATATAAAATATTTGTTATGCTCAAGTAGCAAAAATATAAGGTGCATCTTTGTATCAATACTGAGATGTAATTACTTATCAAAGTCTTAATTCAAAGTGAGACCTACCTTTTTTTTATTGTCTGTATTGAACCAACTGCAACTAAATATCATGACTCGTCTACGATTCAAAAACTTCAAATCTATTACTTCATTCAATACACCATAATAATTCAATGGGTCTTCTTGAGTACCGACTTCACCTATAACCATGATTCCACTATTTTGAGTAGTTCTACGATTATCACGTGTAGTAGTGTGATATCAAACCTTATTAACATTACATCTGCTATAAGATCGTGCCATCGATGCGGGTCCCATTGCCATGACGTTCAAATCTTCTTAACCGTTATCTCTACTATCACACATTTCGAGAACTTTTTGTTTAAACCAATAGTAAAACATTAGTTGGTGTATTTTATATAAATCTTCTCTCATTTGAGCTCCTGGTCAAATTATTTTTAAATGTTCTTTACGATAATGTTTTATCTCTTCACAATTGTCCAAAGCATACCAATGCAACATATGCCTTTCAGTAACACTCAATTTTTTTTGAATTGTGGCACCAATTAGTCTTGCATTCTGTTTGAATAATTCAAAATCAGCATAAACCGAACGTATAGAATCATGGTCATCATTTCATTCATCTCTATTAAATCTTGTTTCAATACAACTTAGACATAATTAACAAGCAATTAATGATTTATTCATCACATATTCCTCAACTATTGAACCCTCAGAGCGTGCTTTATTTTTAACGTAATCCTTTAACGTTTTTAAATTTCTTTTAAACGAATATATCCAATTATAAGTAATAGAACCGACCACTCGAATTTTGTATGACAAGTGAATGGCAAGATGCATCATTACATCAAAAAAAGCAGGTGGAAATATCTTTACCAACTTACAAAGAATGATTCTAATGCAGGTTTGCAAATGATCTAGGTCACTAGTTCGTATAGTTTTTGCATAAAGGTCTAGAAAGAATCCACAAAACTAAACAACAGTAGTAGCTATATCTTTGTGTAAAAATCCTCGAACCCCAATAGGAAGTAGTTGTTGAAGAAATATATGTTAGTTATCATGAGTTTTTAAACCAAAACATTTGTTGTTATTTATTGTTCACACATCTTGATATGTTAGATACAAATCCATCATGAAAGATCATGGATTTTAAGAACTTAAAAAAGTCGATCCTTTCCTTATTATTCAATGTATATGTAGCATGCGGCTTTACACAATGACCACCAACTTCTTGTAGATGAAAATCTTTCCATATGTTTAAATCTTGAAGGTCTAAACGAGCATCGATTGTATCCTTAGTTTTTCCTTCTATGTTCAACAATGTTTTAATCAAGTTCTCACAAATATCTTTTTCAATGTGCATAAGATCCAACTTATGTCTCAACAGAAGTTTAAACCAATAAGGGAGTTTGAAAAAAAAAATGTTGTTTTTTCCTCCAATTGATTTTTTTTTTTTTTTTTTTTAATCTTGCTTGGATGGGTGTTTACTGAACATAAGAAAATTAAACATATTCAGTCACACACTATATCATCGCTATTAAGAACTTTAGAGGGCCGTCGTAAATCTGTCTTATCGTCAAAACTTGCTTTGAGGCCAAGTGTGGTTTTGTGGGAGGTATCTACCATGTCCCATGTATCGAAATCTCTTCCTTACAAACAGGACAAGCTTGATATCCTTTCATACATAAACCAGGCAAATCACTACAGAGAAAAGTCATTAATTGTCTACAAAGAAGCAGTGTGTATTTTAAAGTAGTCACCCGTGAATAAATCATATGTCTCTACAACAATATGTCATAATTGTTGTAACTCATCAATCAATGGTTGCAAGTAAACATCAATTTCCTTGCCGGTAGACTTTAGACCAAGAATCAATAATGACATGATAATTTTTTTTTCCCTTAATACACTTCCAATGTGGTAAATTATATGGCACTAACATGATTGGCTACATGTTATACGCAGTACTCAATTTTTGAATAGGTTAAATTCATCTAAAGAAAGTATGAAACAAAGATTTCTTGGATTTGAAGCGAACTCAAGATATTATTTATCAAAATGTTTCCTACCATCACCATCTGCAAGATGTCTTAATACACTTCTTCCATAACCCGCTTATCTTTATGCCATCTCATGTCATAAGCATAATATTTTAAAGCAAACAACCGCTGCAGTCTTGGTATTAATTGAAAATGACATAAAAATTTATGAAGTATCTTTTCCGTCTTGTCATTACTTTTATACTGACGCCACATATTGGACACTCAAGAAAATCTTTATATTCATTTGGATACAATATGCAGTCATATTTACAAGCATGAATGTGTTATAACTCAACCCTAGACCACGCAACATTTGATTGGCTTTGTAGTAACTACTAGGAATGCTAGCATCGATAGGGAATGCTTCTTTCAACAATTGTAGAAGCGTATCAAATGATGTATTACTCCAACCGTTATAAACTTTTAAGTGCATCAACTTTATTACAAAATTTAACGAAGAAAATCGAGTACACCCAGCAATATAATTGATTACATGCTTCATTCATCAACTTTTGGAACGAACTTGCACTATCAACTTCATTCATCGTCGATGGAATCTCATTTTCAGATATATTATCTCCATCTTAATCATCTTTCACACTTAGGACAACCATCTCATTAATTAGTTCTAACATTTCATTCACCACATTTTAATTACTTGACTCTGGTTCATGTGTTGTTCGATTCATTGGTATATACTTTAAGATAAATCGACGCTCATACCTAGGTACATTAAATGATTCTCCATGAAAAATCCATATAGAGTATGATCCTCAAAACCCATAGTTGATTTCTTGAAGTATTTACATGGACATCTTGTTTTCTTCTCATTATTTACATGCTTCTTCGCTATTTCAAAAAGTTGTTTAACGCCTTCAGCATACTCATTAAACGATCTATCTTTGTTATTAATTTAGTCTTTATTCATAATTGTTGAACTAATTGAACCTAAAATGATTTTAAAGTATAAATTTCAACTTAAGTTCAAGAAAAAACAAAACAAAGTAAACTAACAAATGAGAAAAATCATTACTTAATCTAAAAAATGCTAAACTAATTGAACCTAAAATGATTTCAAAGTACAGTAACAAGTGATAACAAAATATAAACTAATAAGCTTGAATTAGACATAATAAACTTCAAAGCTAAACAAAGTTGAATAGCTAAACAAAATTGTTCCACTTTCATCAATAATAACAAACACAAATATTAAAACTTTAAATTAACTATACATATTTAAACTGTCACATTTAACCAAATAAAAACTAACAAAACTTTGAAACATAGTACTCCAAAACATCATAAGAAAATTTGCAACTTAATACCATAAAGAAACATAATCAATTGAACCATAACTTAACGTATAGAAACATAGTCAAACTTTTCCTAAAATTTAAGCTACAAGAACTGTTTGAACCTTAACTTCACATATATAAACAAACAAAAACATAAACAAAGTTTTAGGTAACAATGCCTAAATCTTCCTAATACTAACTCTACTTATTTTAACTTAATTTTTTTTAATCTAATAAAATATTCATTATATTCAATTTTGTTTTCTAAAGAATTCAACCAAAAATCAAAGTAGAATACATGTAAAAAAAAAAAAAACACATAACAAATACCTAGAATTTGAATCAAAATCTAACGACCTAAAATTACATTTACAAAAGAATAATATAAAACTAGCAACTATATATTAAATGAAAAAAAAAACTTATCTAGATCTAGTGAATGGGGCAAGGGTCGAAGTACAAACCAACGGCCGGCGACCGGTGGCGGGAAGAGAGAGAAGGGAGTTTGCTGGAGAGAGGGAAGGGCGTTCACCGTATAAAATGGGGCGTTTTAGCGGTGGGAGATGGAGTTTTCGGGAGTGGGATTTCGGAAGGAAGAGAGGGAGGCTTCCTATGGGGCTAGGTGAGGAAGAAGAAAGAAAGGGGAAAACATGCATTTATTTTACACAAAGAGAATTGCCCCGACAGCTTATAAGTCGTCAGCTAAAACTAATTTCCTGACGGCTTTAGCCGACATCTTATAGTTTTGAGACGGTTATGTAACTGTCAGCTATTTCCACCTATTTTCCCCCAAAAGCAAATTTTTTTGGGCTAAAATTCATTTTTTTTACCGAGGGCTACATTTAGCTGATATGAATCCAACCAACAACTTATTTTATTCTCATGAAGGAGCAAGTACAACAAGCAAAAAGAAGAAGATTTTAGAGATTTTGAATTTCAATGCAGAATTTTAAATAATAGTTTTTATAGATTTTTTATTTTGGTACTTTTTAAGTTTAAATTTTGTCAAACATGCTCATAATTGTTAAAGACCATTTAGATGAGATTGTTA
>JBBMEG010010874.1:7978-26203 GCA_037832605.1 Cyclanthera cordifolia
TTTGTTACACAATTAAGAAACCAGTTAACAGAAAAAACATGAAACCAGAAACTATGAAAATCTGCACTCACAATTGTCTTTATCCTACAGACTTTTTCTGTCAACCCACCAACTAAAAGACAGAAGTGATCCAACAAAAACTCATGTTTGGTAACAAGAAGAAGAGATTCATTAGTAAGACATAAGAAAAGCTGCCGTGAAAATAGATGAGTGCAATAAAAGCAAAGGGTAAATGAGAAAAAAATAAGAATATATTAATGATTGATATGATGAAACATTAATGAGCCAAACAATCGGACCTTACAAACCCTTTTTACTACACCAAAACACCCCAGTTTCAACTAAAGATGTCAGTTTTCGATTCAAGAATTAAATTTGGAAGTAGAGACGAAGACGAGAAAGTCATACCCTAACTCCATTACTCCATACTGTGTACATTTCTTGGCACTAAAGTTCTGTATCATTTTGTCAAAACAAATGATCTTTATTAATATGTAAGACTCAAAAAAAAAAAAAACTTGATCTTATCTTAAAAAAGAACTTAATCACTCATAAATTCAAATATATGAATTAAGTTAGGTTAATTTTGACTTAAATAATTTAATACATTAATTAAATTAAGCTTATATTGACTTGTAGAGCTCCAATATATCCAATTTAATTAGGGTTCATTTTAATTTATTAACCAACATATATAACTTGTGCCCATAAAAAAAATGTGCATATATATATATAGTTTTCTTTTTTTTTTTTCTTAAGATTATACGACAATATACTCTTAATAAATTTTCAAGCAAACATTACCAATACTCAATTTAAAGGATTAATTTATCAAAACTCGGCTTAAAATGTTTGATAAATAAGATTAAATTATAGAAAAATATCTCTACATTATGAGTTCTGTACAAAAATTACCTTTGAATGTTGAAAAGTTAAAATAAAATATTCCTGAATTTTAAAATTAAATAATAACTTTAGCATTAATTTTTATATGAAAATCATTAAAGTTTCTTTAATAAGAACTGAGCCGATAATCTTACATGTTTGTATCTGTGTCGCTAATATTAGTGAATTAAAGAAAACATTGAAATTTCATTTAAAAACTATATTTATATTTAAAACAAAAGCAAAAGTACTTGGACCAACACTCTTCATATTTGAAACTTTTGAAAATGTACAATAACTAAAAATCAATATTAATCGAAAACAAAAGGATTTATGCAAAATTACTTATCAATTTAAAAGTTAAGTGAATGAATTAAAATAAATTTAGTTATATTAATCAATGTTTCTTTTCTAGGAAGTGTTTGTTTGAAAAATTGTGAAGTGTTTATTTTGAGTGTTTAGAAATGAAGAGTTGTTTTGAGTGATTATAAAGAAGAAATTGTAATAAAAACTCGTTTGTATAAAGGTTTTAAAGAGTGTTTATAAAAGCTAGTTTATAGAATTTAGATAAAAACACATAACAAACACTCCTGGGGTATATTATAGATTTTTTTTTTTTGAGTACGGGGAGTAGACCATAAACCCGGATCGAGTGGATGCCAATGCATCACTAGCGCCAATTAAATTTATATAATTTTTTTTTGAGAGTAGGTTATAGATTTTGTAAAAAATCACTATTGTAAAAATGTGTATATATATATATAATTTAGGGAGTATTTTAACACAAACTTCATAAATTAGAGACATTTTTTATTTTTTGATTCAATAGATATTGGGAGGCAATTAGAATCTATAACTCTCATGTTAAAGCGAGCTCAGCTGGTACTAATGATATATTAGAATTCACTTGACCAGTGATTAGAGTTTGTGTAGTATTTTTTTATGTAAGGTTTGTTGTCTCATTCTCAACTTGTTGAAGCTGATGTTGAAGTAGATTAAACACCAAACAACAAAATCACTATATCATCGACCTTTTCGATTATTTAATATAAAATCAAAGAAGCAAAAGTTTGACCTTTATTGTAATACCAAATGGTGGGTTAGAAATAAAAAAAGTTATTACTCATAATTTACTTGCGTTTGGTTTGTGTTTAAGTTGAGCGATATCTGATAAAAACCCTAAAACCCTCTCCTTCTCTTTATCTGCTGTGGTCGTCACTCTACCTCGGCTGCTTCAATCAACAATGGTACCGTTTCTTACTGCTATTTGTTCATGTTTATTTCATAGCTATTGATTCCCTTGTCGAATTCGTAAAGGAACTTCAGGCTGATTCTGATGTAAATTGCAGGCCTCAGAGAAGAAACTCTCGAATCCCATGCGAGATATCAAAGTCCAGAAGCTGGTTCTTAACATTTCCGTTGGTGAAAGCGGCGATCGTCTCACCAGAGCCGCCAAGGTTTCTACCCTTCATCTTTTATAACTTCACCTCATTTGCTATTCGATTGATTTCTTGAATTTTGCGTCCGTTTATTTATCCCTAGGTGCTTGAACAACTCAGCGGCCAATCCCCCGTCTTCTCCAAAGGTGCTGTGGCTATTTTGTTTCCATTTTTTTGCTTTCAGACCCTTTAATTTTGTTTTTATTTTTGTTTACTAATTTTTGTTTTGTGGGAATGAAACAGCACGTTACACCGTTCGATCTTTTGGAATCAGGCGTAACGAGAAGATTGCGTGCTATGTCACAGTGAGGGGCGAAAAAGCAATGCAACTTCTTGAGAGTGGTTTGAAGGTTAAGGAATATGAGCTCTTGCGCAGGAACTTCAGTGATACAGGCTGCTTTGGTTTTGGTATTCAGGAGCATATCGATCTTGGAATCAAGTCAGTTTTCGATATTCTTTTATCATTTTTCCTTAATCTTTGTGTTCGTTTTATGCATACCAAACAAATTGTTACTGGCTCATTTGGAACTGTATGGATTAACTTAAACTGATTTGAGAACATCCGTTATTTGGTTTTGATTTCTTCCTTCTTTATGCGAACTGGCCTAATTAATCTTCTGTTGACATTTGATGTAGTAGTGTGACTTCCTTGGCTCTTTGCTTCCAAAATTTATATAAAAAAAAAGACTAGAAGAGGAAGTGGTAATATTACTATGTGTTTGTTGTAGCAGTGATGTAGAAACATAGTTTACTGTACACATGAATCGCATTGAATTGAGACTTAAACAAGTTTAAACGTTTGATTATAGTAGGTTATAGGGCATTCTGCCGGAACATTTGGAGGAAAAGAAATAACAGAATTTTTCAAGGAAAAGGAACTAGCTTTGCTACATTTATAGAAAATGTTACTATTCTAGCTATATCTTGGTGTGAACAATCAACATTATTCCATGATTATAGCTATGATATCCTTGTTAACAATTGAATATCTCTTTGGTAAGGCTATGTGCCCTCTTTATGAAATGAAATTGTTTCTTATCCAAAAAAAAAAGAAAGATTATATTTGGTTATGAAACAGTATTTTTTCACTCAGTAAATTCTTAACAGACAAATTTATAAACAATGTAAAATCCCGGAAGGTCTAGCTTTCCTGACTTGGAATGTTAACGCATGTGCATTGAGCTTCATGGAGCACGATGTTTGACAAATTATTACTGTTTTTTTCTTCACCTTAGGTATGACCCTTCTACTGGTATATACGGTATGGACTTCTATGTTGTTCTAGAACGTCCAGGTTATCGTGTTGGTCGTCGGCGTCGATGCAAGTCAAGTGTTGGAATTCAACATAGAGTCACTAAAGATGATGCAATGAAGTGGTTTCAAGTTAAGTATGAAGGTGTCATCCTCAATAAGTCTCAAAACATTACAGGCTGAGGGATTGATTACTGGCTTCTACAGGTTTTGTAGTTTTCTTATTTTTGTTTCAGATTTTTACTTGGTGGAAGACCGATGGTTAATTTTTCTGTATTTGAACTTAAAGGTTGTCCATCCTGAAGAAAAATTTTGTTCTTTGTGACTGACATTGAAGTTCACTTTTTAAATAGATATCCTTTAAGGTTGCCTATCATTTCGGGCATCTTGAATTTTTGCCCACAAGTCTGAAATGTGAGCCGATTGCACTACAGTGGAACTGCAGCAAGAGGGAAGATCTATCTTCTTTCTTTCCAGTTTCCATGAATACCCTGCTCTGTTTTTTGTGTACGTGCCTTACATTAGATAATACATACTCATGCAGTAGTTGATATCCAGGCTTGCAGATAATGTTCAACAATATGTGGAATCAAGTTCTTGAACATCTTTATGGATTGAATGTATGAACCAAGGTTTTAGAATGTACATGCACTACACTGGAAGATCAGCTTGCAGATTTTTTTAATTAAAGCAGGTGAAACAAGTAGAAATGGGAACACAATAGGAGATGTAAAAATTTAAATACAAGAGACCAATGATTTACTGTGATGACTGGTTATATCCAGCCTGAGGTCGTTATAAATTTCTCCTCAAATTGGCCGACATGATTAGGGTGTGTTTGGAGGAAGGAGAATGAGAATGATTACGAGAAGAATGAGAATTAGGGAGAGAATGAGAAAGGGAGCGACTATGGGAAGAATAATTATTTGTGTTTGGGGTGAAAGGAATGATTGTGGAGAGAATGATTAATTATATTTGGGTGAAGGAAATGATGATGAGAAAAGTAAAATAATGGATATGATGTGAGTGAGAAATAATCATGGGAAGAATAAAAAGTTGTCGGGAAAGAATAGGAAGTAGTTAGGAGATGAATAAAAAGGTGATTTTGGAGAAACTTGATTATGGAGAGAATGATTGTCGGTGGTCTAAACACCATAAATCATCTACTTTCCATTCTTTCCCTTTGTTAATGGTAGCCCAAACACAGGATCTCAATATTTCGAGGAGCTCATTTTTCTTCAATTTGGCCTTAATTCCTCTAGATTTTGCTACTGCTTTCAGCTCGGCAAGTTTCATATTGTTCCACTCTATTATGCAAACCATTTTCTACTGTAGAAGATGAGATTGGTGATCTCTTCACATCTGGCGAAGTATGATGATGATTCCCTTCCTTCATTTCAGACGTCTTCTCTTCTCAACACTTTAAACTCCTGTCCTCTTTGATGTTTTTTTTACCTGTCCATTACTTGAAAGTAAAGATATAAGATTGATGATATCTATTTATCATAACTTGTGGTTCTGCCATGTTATTAGCAAGGTTAGAACATGAACAACAATGTTGCTATTTTGGTACAGGTGTTTTATGTCTGTTGGTTCAGCAATAAAGTCATTTGCCAATTGTTGTGGCAACTGGTTAAGATTATTTCCTTGTTGCTTGTGTTTTATGAATTTTTGTTCGTGAGAAGCATTCATGGGTGAGACCAGTGTTGTTAAGAGGTCAATCAATAAGGCCTTTTAAAACAGTAGTTGTTTCGGTGAATAATTATAGTAGTGGTTATTTTGAGCGATTAAAAATGAGAGATTATTTTAAGCATTTTTTTAAGAGAAACAATAGTAATTGCTTATTTGGATAAAATATTTAAATAGTGATTATAAAAGTTCATTTTTAATTGTTCAATAATAACTTCAAAAAAACACCACTTTGGGAGGTGAAATAAGCAAGAATGATTATAAGAGAAATGATTAATTGTGTTTTGTGTGAAAAAATGATTATTGAAAAAGTAAATTAAAGGGTTAGAGAATGAAAATAGTTTTGCATAAAATAAAAAATTGTTATGGAAAGAATTAAAATTAGTTAGAATGATGATAAAAAGATAATGGCCTGCGATGGTAAATCAATTTGATTCTCCTCATTTCATCTTCTTGCCCCCAAACACTTAGAAATTAACATTTACTTGGTTTGTTGATTATTTGTGTTTTCCATGTTAACCCTTGTTGTAATCAGTTCCATAGCAATGGAAGTCTGTATCAAATTGCATATGATCCACAAGCTTGTATGTGTGTGTATATATGATTCGATGTCCGTTTCAGATCAACGCCGAAATTTTTGTATCAATTTGCTTATAAATGAAACTGAAAATATAAAATAAAATTTGAACCAACTAAGTTGGTTAATTCGTTTGATTTTTTTAATTAATAAACATATTTATCATTCCATTTTTAATGAAGTCATGAGAATTAATTAAAAAAAAAAAAAGACATCCAATAATATTATTTTTCTAAACCTGTTTAAATTTATTATTAAAAAAATAATTTAGTTACTTTGGTCATAATAAACAAAGAAATTTAATTATAATGGTAAGGTACTTTAGAGTTAAAAAGTACTAATATTATATTTGTTAATCAACGGACTTAACCCTGAGTGACTTTGAAATATTATATTTGTTAATCAACGGATGTTTAGTATAAGTATTTGAAATATTATTTCAAATTAATATTTACTAAATATTTTTAAAAAAAACTATATCATAATCATTATTAGTAAGTATTTAAAATATATTTTCATTCTAAATACTAATTTTAAATTATCTTAAAAATTACATTCAAACAAACTTGTAAATTCAACTTTAATTATTATTTTAAATACTAAAAATAAATTTTCAATATAAATATTCTGACTAAAGAGTGGTTAATAATTACTTTTACCTATTCAGAATAAATACAAGACAAAAATCGGACTAAAATAGGCACAAGTATTAGGCTATCCTTGGAGAAGATTCAAAAGTTCAGAATGTTATAAAACAAATATTCTGGTTCCATCTATCAACTTCGAGCGAACGCGTGGATGAAGCCACAAAACGAAACGAGTGGAAATTCAGAAGCAACATCGTGAAGAAGACAAAATTTGGGTTTTCATCTTCTAATCCCGAAGCAATTGGATTACTCAAAAAGGTGCTGTGTGTTCGCCGCTTAACATTAATCGCGAAGCTAACGTTGCAGGTATTACTGTTTTCTCATTCTTTAATTCCAAAAATTCGTTTCCATTTTTGCTGTTTCTTACTGGGGCTCTGCGGCTAAAAGCCATGTTACTGATAGCGAAAGCTCCTCCGATTTTCTGGGCATCGCCGGCGGTGTTCGATCATCGTGGCTTACCGTGCTTGAAATTCCGGCATTCTTTTGTCTTTGTCAAACCCAATTCGAAATTTTCCTTTTCCAATTTGGTCTATGCTTGTACGGAGATCTACACACCACCCCCGGAAACGAAAGCCCATCTGGATAATTCTGCCAGTATTGTCGAGTTTTGTGAATTGGGTTATCTAGAAAATGCTATGGAGCTTCTTTTCAGCTCCCGAAACTCCAACCTTGACTTGGAAATTTACTGCTCTGTCTTGCAGCTATGTGCTGAAAAGAAGTCCATACGAGATGGAAGAAGGGTCCATTCTATAATTGAGTTTAATGGACTTTCAGTAGATGGAATTTTGGGGGCGAAACTAGTTTTTATGTATGTAAAATGTGGGGATCTTCAACAAGGGAGGATGATTTTTGATAATCTATCTGAAAGGAAGGTCTTCATCTGGAACTTTATGATCAGTGAGTATTCGGGAACTGGCAATTATGGAGAGAGTATAAATTTGTTCAAGGAAATGCAGGAGTTGGGGATTGAACCTAATTCTTATACTTTTTCTTGCGTCTTAAAATGTTTTGCAGCAGTTGCGCGTGTAGAAGAAGGTAGGCAAGTTCATGGGTTGATCTGTAAATTGGATTTTACTTCTCATATTGCAGTTGTTAATTCGCTAATTTCTTTCTACTTTGCGGATAGAAAGGTTAGTAGTGCTCAGAAGCTGTTCGATGAATTGAGTGACCGAGATGTCATATCATGGAACTCTATGATCAGTGGCTATGTTAAGAACGGTTTTGAAGATAAGGGATTTGAGATTTTCATGAAGATGTTAATTTTTGGTGTTGATGTTGATTTGGCTACACTGGTCAATGTGCTTGTGGCTTGTGCAAATATGGGCACTCTGTTGCTGGGTAAGGCACTTCATTCTTATTCGATAAAGGCTGCTGCTCTTGACCAAGAAGTTAAGTTCAATAATACTTTGCTTGACATGTACTCAAAATGTGGGGATTTGAATAGTGCCATTCAGGTTTTTGAGAAAATGGATGAGAAAACTGTTGTATCTTGGACATCAATGATTGCAGGCTATGTTCGTGAAGGTCTAGCCGATGGTGCGATCAAGTTGTTTGATGAAATGAAAAGCAGAGGTGTTGTTCCTGATGTTTATGCTGTTACAAGTATTCTTCATGCTTGTGCTAATAATAGCAACTTGAACAGTGGAAAGATTGTACACAGTTACATCAAGGAAAATGACTTGGAAAATAACTCGTTTGTTAGTAATGCTCTTATGGACATGTACACTAAATGTGGCAGTATGAAGGACGCTCACAGTGTGTTTTCTCACATGAAAAGAAAGGATGCTATATCGTGGAATACCATGATCGGAGGTTACTCGAAGAATCGTCTTCCAAATGAAGCTCTTAACTTGTTTGCGGAGATGCAAAGAGAATCAAAGCCTGACTGCACAACAGTGGCGTGCATCCTTCCTGCCTGCGCGAGCCTTGCAGCTTTGGATAGAGGTAGAGAAATCCATGGATATGCATTAAGAAACGGACACTATAAAGAAAAATATGTCGTTAATGCACTTGTTGATATGTATGTGAAATGTGGGCTATTGGTTCTAGCACGGTCGCTCTTTGATATGATGCTCGACAAGGACCTTGTCTCATGGACAGTGATGATAGCTGGATATGGGATGCATGGCTTTGGTAGTGAAGCTGTCAATACCTTTAATCAGATGAGACTCGCAGGGATTGAGCCCGATGAAGTATCCTTCATTTCAATTCTTTATGCCTGTAGCCATTCTGGTTTGCTTGATGAAGGATGGAAATTTTTCAACATTATGAAGAAAGAATGTCGGATTGAACCCGAGTTGGAGCACTATGCTTGTATGGTGGATCTTCTTTCCCGAACTGGGAATCTGGAAAAGGCACGTAAATTCATCGAATCGATGCCAATGAAACCAGATGCAACAATTTGGGGTGCATTGTTGTGTGGATGCAGGATACACCATGATGTCAAACTAGCAGAGAAAGTTGCAGAACGAATCTTTGAACTAGAACCAGAAAACACAGGATATTATGTACTTTTGGCAAATATATATGCGGAGGCAGAAAAATGGGAAGAAGTTCAAAAGTTAAGGAAGAGAATTGGACAACGTGGGTTGAAGAAGAATCCAGGCTGCAGTTGGATAGAGATCAAGGGCAGGGTCAATATCTTTGTTGCTGGAGATTGCTCCAAACCTCAAGCCAAGAAGATAGAGCTACTTCTTAAAAAGCTAAGAAGCATGATGAAGGAAGAAGGTTACTCTCCCAAAACAAGGTATGCTTTGTTAAATGCAGATGAAAGGGAGAAGGAAGTAGCCCTCTGTGAGCACAGTGAGAAGCTAGCCATGGCTTTTGGTATGCTGAATCTCCCACCCGGCAAGACTATACGAGTGAGTAAAAATCTCCGAGTTTGCGGCGACTGTCATGAGACGGCCAAGTTCATGTCGAAGACTACTGCACGAGAAATCGTTTTGAGAGATTCTAGTCGTTTTCATCATTTCAAAGATGGATACTGTTCTTGTAGAGGTTACTGGTGATTGAAACTGTTAGTAGCTCCATTTCTTAAAGGGTACCCTTTTTTTTTCCACCCAATTGGCATTTGCTCTTTCCCAACTCAAGTTTGCACCTTTGCAAATAATTTGAAATTAAAAACTATACCCATATAGCAGAAAGTCACCCCTTCCATTATCACCACATTTGATTCTTGCTCTCTGAGGATTACTTCAAGTATGAGAGAGAGAAGAACAAAGTTGAGACACTGAAACATAAAGCTATTTTATTGAAACACAGGAGCAAATCAAGTCATAACATAGAAAAAAGAAAAAAAGGAAAGGAAGTGATGGTGATAACACCTAAAATGAGCACATCATAACATGTTGCACTGGAGATCCTCTTCCCAACAAATAATTTGAACAATCCACGAAAAAGAACAAACGCCATCCTAATTGTTCTCTTATGATTTCTTTACTATTACTTCTACCAAAAGCGAAAATGAAAAAGAACCAAAAAAATCTGCTCTAAAAGTAAAACAACAGATGGATCTTCACTCTCAACGACAACAATTGGGCGTACAAACCAGAAAAAACAATGAGAAAAATTATGGAAGAAAGCCCAATTGCGACTCGAAGCACAACTTTATTGGGTCCATTTTTAGATTCATTGTGGTGGCTGCTAGAGTTATCTTCATCTCTGCCATCGTAGTCACTGTTTTATCAGCCGACAAATCATCCTTAGCTGGTGGCAGCGTCAATGGAAGCCCATGTCCATCGCAAGGAGCTATTCCAAGCTTGAGTTTAGATGATAAAATCGAATGATTATAGCACAGGCTGCTGTTCCTCTTTATATCTTAAAACACTTCCAACTTTTTCAAGAAATATCGATTGAAGGTCATAATCCCTTGAAACTGGTCGTTCTCGAGATTCAGATACTTTAAGCACGCCATCTCTGAAAGAAACTTTGGAATCGTTCCATTGAACTGATTCAAGCTTAGATCGAGGTGAACCAATCTACGAATTGCCGAGGTTGATTCTCAGATCGATCCTGAAAGAGAATTTGATGCAATGACAAGTCCTGGAGCGATATTTGATCTCCACCCGAAGTGGGTATCTCACCATTAAAGGCATTAGAAGCTAGATTCAGAGATCCAAGATTCTCCAGCAGAGTAATTGAAGTGGGTAATTTTCCCTTGACCCGAAAAATCAATGTGGCTAAGGTTTCGATTCAAATGTTTAGGAAAGAAACCCGTGGGGATTTTCATGCTGCCAAGAATGACAAAAGGACCAGAAGCATTAACAGGGATAATAGTGATAGAGAGATCGGTGAGATTCTTGAGACAGCTGAGCCAGACGTGAATTGGGGAAATGGGGCAATCAACAAACTCAAGAGATCTGAGAGTGGAGAGAGATTTTAGAGCTGTGAACAACAAAGCGACATCGTCGGAGCAATTGGCTAGGCAGAGGAAAACCAAGTGTCGAAATGGCTCAGAGGTATCGCAAACGGTGGCGTTGTGAAAAGACGGTTGCTTGCAGGGGTTCTTGAAGGTGGGGATATTGAGAGATTGCAGAGCTCTAAGTTGCTTCGGGTGGAGAGAATTCGGAGAAGGCAACGACGATGCCGGCAGCAGTAACGGCTGAGTGATGGATGGGGCGGAGGTTAGAGATTGGGTTAGAGGAACTTCAATGAGGATCGCCGGAGTGGCAGTGGCGGGGGAGATTAAAAGGAGAAGCGAGTAAATCACGGCCGTCGTTGTGAAGAGAGACGTTGGGACAGTGAGCTGATACACATAACCTGAAGCTCAGAGTGGAAGTTTTAATGAAGATCAAGGGAAGTAGGAGTTGGGACAGTTGGTATGATTACTAAAATATCCTTGTTTTTTGCTCTTTTTAACACAATGCCCATCTAACAAATTTGGCTCCTGACTAAGAAAAAACCGATGGGAAGTAATAACAAAAAAAAGGTATATGATGAGTGAGAAAAAGACTGTTGTATTCATATTCATATTGCTCACAACAATGGTTTACATTGTACAAACTGAATCCCAAATGATTGAAATTGAATCAAAACATCCATTCATCATACATATTCTAGTGAATCTGTATATTTCATCTCAAATGCCATAAAAGGAGCTGGCATTCACTTATATAAACAATTCTGTTCGAGTCTTTGACAAGCAATTCACTCAACAATCTATGGCAGTGCAACTTGTGCAAGTGCATAAGTGTCAACCTGGTTCACAAATGTCCCCCATACGAGTGAGAAAACTGATGCGAACAGTACTGACTACAGAACAACAATGGTTGGAGTCCGATTTTGACGACCCATAAGACCTTTGAGGAATGGATAGAGATGAAAAATCACCCACAAGACAAAGAATACCTTGCCAAAAAGAGGTCCCCAGGCTTCATACCCACCATTTACTGCATCAGAAAAACCGGCAACGACACCGACCATGTTGACGACTATAAGGGTTGGAGGAGGGATCAAAAGTGTTGTCCATTACACCATGTAAAGCTCTCCAAACTTGCTGTCCTCTGCTGCCTTGGTTGTAACTGTTAAGTTGGTATCAATACCAGCTAACATCTTTAGGAACCCTTGAAAGACAACAAAGAGATGGGCTGAGACGCCTCCCATGACCCAAAATTGCTCGTTATGCCATAGATCTTCGATGCTAACATTACTCCCATGCAGCTCAAGAACACTCCTGAGAATGATGGACTAGAAGAGACCAAGAAAAAGAGTACTCAGCTAGATTTGAGGGAGAACTTGGTTTAAAAAGCAAGACTAATTAAGGAGGAAAAAGAAACAATTCGAGGGTATCTCTATATTTACCGTTGGAATGATAAATTTTCCTGTCAGCAAGCAGATTGCAGGCAATGAGCAGTAAACAACAAGAGGGAGGGAGGTGAACCGATAGACAATAGTGTTGATATATGCCATTCTTTGGAGCCATTTGAGCCAACTGCCTGCGAATCCATACCATAGTGGACAATGTCTGTTGAGAAAAATCTCGAACAGATCCAACTGCCCATCGAAGAACTTGGTGCAGATGGACGTACGTCCTCAACAATGCATCTTGAAACGCGTTAAGATTTCCTCAGTGACTGAACCATATATCCAACCTATCTGAAGAGAAGACACATTAGCCCAAAAAAATCGTTCACCGGTATATATTTATGTAAAATAGAGAGAATGTGCTGATATCAACTAAAAAGAATACCTCTTTTTCCCATGGAGTTTTCTCTTCATAACCACAGCCAATGACATGAATTGCTTCTTTGATCAAAGTCGATGGATTTACAGATTCTGCAACTCTTCCATTTTCTATTTGTGTGGACAATAAATACAGAAGATAAGCCAAAAGTTTTCTCAAAGCTCAATTGAGATATTGGCATTGATCTTTCGTACTCGTCGTAATCTGTAGAATAAAGCCAAATCTAGATTAGGTGGAGAACTACTGCCTTGAATTTCTAAAACCGGATTCCACCAAGATTAGAGTTACTATCTATTTCCCTGAGCTTAAAGTTTGTAGAATCAAGCTCTTCTCTCTTTGCATCTCTCTGAATCTCAGTTGGATATTTCGAGATCTTCTTGGAAGGACAGCAGCATGAACAACAGCCACACCAAGTCAGATCTTTAGATAAGCTAGCATTGAAGGAGGTCCATAGCATAAAGTGCCTGTCTATTGAAAAGACGACCTGTACCAACATAAACCGGTCCCCGGATTCCAACAAACCCTTTCATGTTCACCTGAAACAGAAATGAAGATCCTAAACCTCTGAACTGAACCTCTGAGGAATGGTTTGGTACAGTCTGAATTCTGAACTGAACCTTTTCTATTAAGCTCTCTATTGAGTTTTATGAGTTTTTTCTTTATTAATTGGCTTAAGTTTTTTTTTTTTATTGTTTAAGTTTTTTTTAGTTTCATTTAACCTTATAACTTACTTTATTTAAGTTATGTCTTCAAAGATTACTTAAGTTTTATTTTTAAATGCGGTAAGTTATATGTAATAAATAGTTTCAATTTTTGTTCTTATATAAGGATGAATAATCCTTAAGAAAACTTGTAACACCATAACCAACTTTTTTGGTACTACAATTGTGAAAACACATTTGAGTGCCTTATTTTGTGATATACAATTTTCTACAATACTTGTGTGTATCACCAAAATTTTCTCTTTTATAAAAACATATTCATCTTGTTTCACTCTCTCATTTTCTCTCTTTGTGCAACAAACATTGAGACATTGATTTATTTTTTGCTTCCGCAATATTTCATTTCATATTTCATTTTTATCCCAACACTCTTTGCGACGAGTAAGAGATGAACTTTGACCTGCACTATCTGATGCATTTTTCGATATAAATCCATCTGGTCGACGTAATGACTAAAAAACAAAGAAGCAGAATATGAAAGAAGTTTGAAGTTCTTACTTCTTACTTTGATTGCTCTACGTTTATCTTTCAAATAAATAGTGCATTTTCCGTGAGAAGTAAAACTCAGGAGCTCGGGATTGAATGGAGAATTTCTTGCAGAATGGAACTAGAGATTCAAATGAAAGCATAGCTGCACAATCCTCGGTATCGACAGGATCATCTGCAGCAAGATAGGAAAATGGCAGTCATGGCAAGCAACGAAAACCTAGCCATCGGCATCAACTCCAACTTGCTCACCACAAACAGAAGCAACCGAGACTGGAAAACTGTGTATGTGAAGTTCCATGTATAGGGAAGAAATCTTGTAATTGTACCTTTTTTTTTTTGCTGGAGTGTGAATTTTCTTCATTCAAACTAGGCCCATGAAATGATTGAAGGAAAGAAGAACTATTGGCGGGAAAAATCAAAACTTTGATTTACAGTTGGATTCTGTTCGAATTAATGTAAACATACAGAGCAGATGCAATCTCTGAATAATATAATCACTATCTCAAGTTAGATCATATCTCGCTTGAATTACAATCTGTCAACCAAAACTACACCCCACCAACACTTTGGGTAACATTTGACAATATTAGATCTTAATAAGTGTCACTAAGCATTTTAATTAATTATAGCACTCTTCATTTAGTAGATTACTCCATATTAACAATTAGTTAAATTAGTAATTTAGTTAAATCTTTATCATTTATTTTTCCTATAAATCCACAATTCATTTTAGATCCAAGTCGATTACACCACTCGTATAATTATCTCAATACAAACAACCATTTCATAGATTAACACTTCCAATTTATAAAAAATTTCATGCCTAATCAAATAACATGGTTTAACCATAACTGAAACCTATATTCTTTTACTTTTCTTTTCTAGGTAGTGTATTCTCTTACTTGAAAAATCCTTGTACTCTACATTTATTGTACAAAAAAAAAAAAAAAAAAAACAAGTCTAAAGTGTAAAGATATAATAGGCTAAAATAGTAACTTTATATATGTTTATTTTAAATAAAAATAATGAACAAAAAATTAATGACAACTCAGGTTATCTAAAAATCAGAATCTTCAAATAATAAGAAGATTAGCATGGAACTTGACAAACTAAAGTAACTTTGATTAAGAAGAAATCTTAAGTTTGTTTTTAAGGGGTGTTTCTGGCAAGAGATGAAGGGAGAGAGAATGAGAATAAAAATGGTTTTCGGTGCTCGGGTCATCATATATCACTTAGTCACGTGGGGAGAGAGAATGGGATGTTCAGTCGAGCTGGAAAGGTGGACTTGCTTAAATGGAACGAGGTTGCCCATTTTTCTTTCTTACTTAAACAATGTTTGCGATTCATGTTGGCTAGTATTTTACCTCACAGATGAATCTAGCTTCACTCAACTATTTTATATAACTGTTTTGTTAAAATAATTCAAGTAATAGAAACAAACCCTACAAAAATAGAGAAAAATGTACACATGAATATGAGTAAGTAGCTCAACTTCTTACATATGTGTCAACTTGTTTTTTTAACATTCGTGACAGTTTTAGTGTTATACAAAGTTTTTGTCTCTTTTGTTTTACAAGGAAAATTTGTGTGCTACAAATACAAAAAGTTTGACTTACCTGTACATTCATGTACAGGTAAGTTTTTCTTACAAAATAAAAAATTATAGTATACATTGATACACTTTTTTGGATGCCAGAAAAACCATCATCATCATCATAAACATTCATGGACATGTCGTCAAGCGTCAAGAGTTAGATGACAATCAGCAACGCCATATAAAGATCGTTCGCGATAATCTTACATTTTTTTAATCATTATACGTCAACGTCGACCAAAAGGTTAATTCACTAATGGTAAAATCGAATAATGAGTAATGTTTACGTACTAGTTGAGCTGAACTCCTACAACCTAGCGTTGTGATACTCGATTAAATTGCATAGGTGCATTGCGGGGAAAATCTCCTTTGGCAGTAAGTTTTTGGCAAAAAAAAAAATTACAAAAGCAAAGAGCCAACAACTGCCAATATATAGAGTAATTGCCCAGAAATTCAACCAATGCAATTCATGTTCAACCATTGTTCATCATGATCTTCATCAAATCCTCAATCCACACTTTCTTTCACATTAACTTCAATCTCTATATAAAGGCTGAGATGATCAACAATTTCTCAACTACATTGCCAATATTGAAGAAGCAGAGAGCATATTCCAAGCACAATACTCCTCACAAATATATGTACTGAAGTATAATGCCTCTACTTTAGGGTATGAGATTCCCCACAACTCTAATTCACTTTCTCAAATAAACTAAACCTCTCCCCTTGTACTAGGTTTAATAATAATTCTCATGGATCTAATCCCGAATCATGTTCCGAATTCGAGATCGATCGGAACATACATGAAATAAAGACTACATCTTTTGGAGTGTGAAAATTTGACCTTTACTTTTCTTGGGTGTTTTTAACACAACAAAATGTTTATTTAGACAATTGATAAAAATTGACTTAATACTTAAAGTTAGAGTTTTGAAATCCAATTTTTAGGACTATACTAGTTTGAACTTACCTATTGTATTAAAATTTGGAGTAAGCATTTTGGCTTTGGTGGGGGTGGGAAGAGATGATATGCGAAGGAAAAAGTGATCCATTCCCATAGTTAGATCTACTGAATTACATCCCATTAATCACAACTATTGATATTATGTCTTGAACTATGATGCCTTACAATTACTTGGCTGGGAGAGACACGTTGCCCAGTCAGCGAGTGGAGATCTCGTATTTGACTCATAAATTGTAATTTGTTTATTGTATTCATATTTGGATTTTTATGTAATTGGATCGATGGTTGAAATATGATTTTATGAAAGCGCACTATATATATAAACTCTAACCTTTCTTTGATTAACATTTTTGTATTTATTATTTTCTAATAAACATTTTCTCTCATCTGTTTGTGGATGTAATTAACACAACGTTAGTAAACAGCGTAAATATGTTTGTTAAATCGCTTTCTCTTTACTCTTTCTTCGATTTTTGTTCACTATTTCCTTAACAACAATTTAGTCGACTTACATTCTTTGTTTTATCGTTTTTCTTTCCTTTCGTTCTTAGCCAAACATGTTCTTTGTGTGCATCGTATTTTTTATGCGATTGTGAGAAACATTTTCTTGTCGTTCTTCCACGCATCACCGAAGATCTGCAACGTTTAAAATGTAGTACCTATTAAAACTATTTATTAATTTTAAAAGCCACAAACATTAAATCCCATGTAGATATGTATAATATTATATCATATATTGAAGGATTTTAACTTGGTAAGTAAATCCCAAATAAGTTAATATATAAGCCCAACAATACAATAAAAAACAAAGTATAAATCCAGGCCTACTTATCTTGAACCGAACCAATCTCTAATATATAGCTTGGACCGGTTTAAAATTGTTCCAAGCCGGATGTGAGATGTACGACCAAGATTAAGCATGGTGTGTGAGATGTGTGGTTGTGATGTTGCCTCTCTTCTCACTCATTTTGTCGATTGTGCTAGCATGCTTTACACGTTGATTCCACTATGTTCATCGAACAAAACCGTTGTTCGATCACTGTTGTGTTCATTGTCGACTTTTCTCTTTCTCGTTCAGAGACGAACGAAGTTCTGGTGATTTTTCCCTAGAGCTTCGTTCGATCTTCGACTTCTCTGTTCTTTTCTGAGTTTTGATTATGGTGATAGTGACGGTTCTAGAAAACCTTTGCTAGAACTGTTGCTTCCTCAGTGATTAGATTTCATATGCTTGAACAACTCCTAGTGTTTCTTGAAACTCGGAAGCCAGAGATGAGTATTGCAAGAGATCTTAAGGTAAAACTCTACCTTGTTCTTTAAACCGGCCTTTACATTTCTTGACTTCTTTAGTTTAGTTTTTCACTAACCTCAAATTCCGTTTATTTTCTTGCAATCTTTTATGTGTTGAACATATGCGTGAGACAAAAAAGAAGAACACGAACAACAAAGAAAGAGAGAAGAAAAACAAACACAACAATTTAAGTGGTTCGGCTTAAGGTAAGCCTACATCCACGGGAAGAGAGAACCAGGTATGTTTATTTATGTTTTTTCTTTAACTTTCCTTAGCAACTCCTATACAAGTACATACTCGCATATCTCTTATATATTGTTTGCACAAAACTAAATGATATAGTACATAGAAAACACAAGCTATAGTATAGTGCCTAGGTAGTTAGAGCCTTAGGTGGAAAAAGCTTGTTTGGAATTCAGTTAATTCAAACTGAATTTCAGTTTATATGACTGTTAGAAAAACTTGAATTATCTTTGCAAGAAGTCTTACATTCGCGTGA
>JBBMEG010010885.1:3801-18855 GCA_037832605.1 Cyclanthera cordifolia
CAAATATCAGCTTTCTCACCTCCGGTGGATTGTTCATTCTTTCAGCCATCCTTTTATCTGTTTCTCTCATATCAATGATCATATTTTCATGCGGCGATAGCTCAAGTAAACACAAGAAGCATAAGAATGGCGGGAAACACTCTGCTAAAAAGAATAAACATAAGAAGGACTCTCGTAAAGATAAAAATTATGAAGTTCCGGCCCTTGACAATTGCTGCTGCTTCGGTGATTGGGGTGGCGGCAACGGCGATGGCGGAGGTGCCGGTGGTGATGGCGGCGGCGGTGGTGGGTGTGGCGGAGGAGGAGGCGGTGGTGGGTGTGGAGGAGGAGGTGGGGGAGGTTAATATGGGAAGATCTTCCTATTAATTAATTAAGTTCAACCATAAGATTTGTTTTTATTTTAATGTGATGATGATGCTTTATTTTTCATTTTTTATGAGGTGTTTAATGTACCATGTTGTTATTTTTTAAATTCTATGTAAAGAAAGAACAGATATAACTCGAATGTATGAAATTAAGTTATATTCCTCCCCTTGTTTGCCGCCGTGTGTTGTTCTTTCCGGTCCTTCCTTCCGCCGGAATCTTGGGCGTCCACCGGAAAACTGTTTGAAGGAGAGATACAAAGATGATCTAGGTTTCAAAGTTTTGAAATTCATCCCTCACATTCTGTTTGTGCTGCTCAAATTCCTAATCGGGAGATTAAAAGTTTGTTTGCTCATCCACTAAGTATATATATACATATACACTTAAAGTTGTTTCGCACATGAATTTCTAAATTCTACTTCTTAAATTATTTTATATTAATTTATAATCGCGTTTAAAAATTAATTTGGCAAGTTCAAACTTTTGAGTGTATTGGGATTGTGTTTAATCTCTATTTTGGAACTTTTGTGAAATTTTTTGTCGTCTTAACTCGTGGATATAGGCTTCGTTCAAACCACGTAAAATCCTTGTGTTATTGTTTTTTTCTTTAACTCCATTTATTTAATTTTCTATTGCCATAGTTCAGTCTAGTTTATTCCACAACGTCAATATCAACTAATATATGTTTGATCTAGTAAATTTTAGCCAACAAGTGGTATTACAGCAAGTTTATTAGATCTTGTTTTTAGTCTTTCATTTTCATTATGACAAGCTAAAATGCGGGATAATATGTCTGCTTCTTAGACTTAAGAAGAAAAGAAAAACAAAGATCGAAAGACTCTTACTTTAATACATCTACATTTGTCAAATGAAATTTTGCATACAAAATTTCATTTGAAGCATCAATTATTTTCTTATCATATGGATGAAGGATCATCCTTAGATAACAATTTAGTTGGTTTTAAAGAAATTACTACCGATTTAGAAGCTATAGAAATTAGTTATGAAGAAAAAGATTTGGCTATGATTTTATTGTATTCTTTACTTCCTCGTATGCAAATTTTAGAGATACGATATTATATAGTTATGATACTTTCACTTTGAATGAAATATATGATAGTTTGTTTAATAAAGAAAAAAAAAAATGAAACATATTACTGATAGAGCTGAGAGTTCTATAGAGGGGTTATTAGTTCGAGGAAGAACATAAGAGAATAAAAATGAAGGCGATTAGAGAAATCGATCAAAATCCAGAAATAAAAATAAAACATGAAATTATTGTAAGAAGAAAGACCATATTATTTTTGAATGCTACAAGTTACAGAATAAGATCAAGAGAACTCTTGCATATTAAAAAGGTAAGCAACTTGAAAGCTCCGGTCAGACTAGTTTTGTTTGAAAATGTTAACAGTGATGGTGAACTCCTAGTTGTTTCTAACAACCATTTAAAATCTGATGATTAGATTCTTGATCATGATGTTCATTTCATATGTGTCCCAATAGGTACTAGTTTTCAACATATGTTTCAACATGTTAAGCTATGTATTGATGAGAAATAATTCATCATGTAAAATAGCAGGTATTAGAACAATTAGAATTAAGGTGTTTGATGGAGTTGTTAGAATACTTTCTGATGTGAGGTACATTCCTTATTTGAAGAGAAATTTGATCTCTTTAAGTACTCTGCATGGAAACTCTTCGTGCCTTACTTCTCTCCGGTTAGGCGGGAGGAGAAGCTGGTGGAGCTATGAATGTTAATAAAGGTAGCTTGACAATTATGAGAGGTCAGAAAAATTTAACCAACCTTTATATATTACAGAATTCTTCAACTCTTGGTAATGTAGCAGTTTCTACACCTTCGTTATCTGACAATGATATTACTCGACTTTGGCATATGCATCTTAAGCATATGAGTGAAAATCGAATGATCGAGTAAGCAAAAGACGACTTTTTTATGGACATAAAGTTACTGATATTGATTTTTTTGAGAATTGTGTTTTTGGAAAGCAAAAACTTGTTAAATTCTCAAAAGACAAAGGAAACATTTGATTATATACGCTTTGATCTTTGGGGTCCAGCTTAAGAACCTTCTAAACGTAGAGCATCTTATATGCTCAACATTATTAATGACTTTTCTAGAAAAATTTGTGTATTTTTCCTAAAGCAGAAAAGTGATGTGTTTTCTACGTTTAAAGATTGGAAGACCATGATTGAGAAACAAGGCAGGGCGTGAGATAAAATATCTTCGTACAGATAACAATTTGGAATTTTGTTCGTGACAGTTTAATTGTTTTTACAGGCCAAAGAAAATTGGTATGCACTTAACTCTTCGTCATACTTCACGATAAAATGAAGTAGCAGAGCGGTTGAATCACACTTTGATTCGTAAGGTGTGTTGCATGTTATCTAACGCATGATTATCTAAATTCTTCTGGGTTAAAGCTACAACTTTAGCATGTCATATAGTCAACCACTCTCCGCATATTTCTCTCCAGAAAAAGACACTACAAGAAGTATGATACAAGAGTCCTGCCAATTATTTATATTCGAAGATATTCAGCTGCCTTTCTTATGCGAACGTAAATGATGGAAACTTGAACAAAGATATTTAAAGTGTATTTTTATGGGCATAAGCATGATGTTAAGGGATATAAGTTATGGTGTCCCGAGACTAAAAAAGTTGTTGTTCGTAAAGATGTGATATTTGATGAATCTTCCATGTTGATTGGACAATCTTTAACAATACAGTCTTTAGATAAAATTCAGTAGAGTTCGTCTGTGCAGGTGAAGTTTGAGTTAAAGTCATCTTGTAGACTTAATCAAGATGTTGCTTCTACTTCTGGTTCTTATTCATTAGGTGCTTTTTCTAAGTTACCTCAAGGCGGTGATACCGATTCACCTTTGAAAGCAACAACGCAATATTTTATTGTTAAAGACAAATCTAGAAGAGAAATTAACCCTCAATAGAGATATGTAAAAGGTGATCTAGTAGCTTATGTTTTAAATATTGATGAAGACATTCATTATATTAAACCGTCTATTTTTAAAAAGGCTGTAAGTTGTAACACCTCTGATAAATGGATGGTTGCAATACAAGAAGTAATTTAGTCTCTACATAAAAACAATACAGGACATCTTGTGAAGCTTCCTCCAAATAAGAAAGCAGATGAGTCAAAGACCAATCATACTAGAAGAGCAACTCCGTGTTTGAGAAATTGACTTGAAGAATGTGATGCAGGTTCTTCGTAGTTGATCGTTTGGTTATGGAATTGTGATCTTGACTTGAAGAACGGATGTGTGTTCTTTGTATTTGGTTGCTAGAATTGCTTGATCTTCAAAGTGATTTTAGACTTCAGAAGGGCGTTTGATCTTTAGAAGCCTTCAGAAGGGCGTTTGATCTTTGGAAGCTCGGAAAGTCTTCAACTTTGTTGAATTCTCTATGAGTTTCAAACTTATGGATTCTGAAAAGCTTCTATATTTATAGAACTTCCATGGACCTTGGACTTGAGACTTGATGAATTTTTGGAATTGAGTCTTGGGCTTGACCTATTGGACTTGTTTACATGGACTCGGGCCACCCGGATTTTAGCCTATCTGTTGAGATTTGAATTGCCTGCTTGGGCTCACTAATTAAACTTAAGTCTTATATAATTTTGACCCAAGTTCAAAGTAAACTAAATATTGAGCCAACTTAATTTGAGAAATATTGTCTCAACATTAAATTTAATTTCTTCATTAAATTTTTTGTAGTAAACACTCATATATTTACTCAATAGATGATTGAAAAATTATGTTGAGAATTTGATAAATTTAAAATTAATTTTAAAAATTAAAAACAAAAAAAATTAAGGTTTCGTTTAATAATCATTTGATTTTTTAAATATACACTTGTATTTACTCAAATTCGATCAAATACATATGTTTCATTTTTAGGTTAGCGTAAATTTTAATTAAATTTCATAAATCAAAAACTTGTTTCTTTTATTGTACTTTTCAATTTTTGTTTGATTTTTCTTTTTTTTTTTTAATAAAATACAGATAACCAAAGAATTATTAAAACGTTTTTTCTTTTCTTTTTTTTTGAAACAAACATAAATAGTTTTCAAACCGATTTTACATGATTATGAAAGCAAAGTTAATCTGTTGTTTTAATTTTATATTGAAATGTCAAAACTGGGGGATAGACTTTGTTGTACGTGCTTTCACGGAACAGACCTCATTGACTTTTCAAATAACAATAATAATAATAATTCAAACTCATACATATCTTTTGGACCACGCAATCAACAACATAACTTATCTATATACTTATTTCTTACTTTCTCTTTCGTTAATAAATGAGGTTTCAAAATTTTGATAACTATTTAGAAAATTCAAATTTTGGTATCTTATTTTATTCCTAACAATCATTTAAGAATGTTTTAAATGTAGAAAAATATTTTAACTTCAATTATTTTAAAATCAATTTAAATTCTTTATTTTCCACCTGTTTAACTTGATTAGTTACACTTAATTAGAGTGATCATTTTTGCAGTTATACATTTAAGTTATTGATTAGTGTTTTTCTATATTGATTGTTTTCCCCAAATTCTTTTGCATCTAATTGATAAATTTTGAAGAAGTTATAAATCTTGTGGTATTCTATTAACTTTGAAATATCAAATATCAAAATATCTCTTAATAAATTTTATCTAATATCTAACATATATCTTTAATATCTACTATTATAGAGAAAATATATCCTCGAATACACGGACAAGGCCAAAATCTCCTTTGAGGATTGGCTAAGGAAGGCCTTGACCCCTAGAGGGTCGGCTAAAGTAGGCCTGAACCCCCCTAGAGTCACCCAAAGTTAGCCAAGACCCCCAAGGGTCGGAAGGAAGTCGAGAGTTCCCAAAGGTCGGCCAAAGTAAGCAAGGACCCTCTAGGGGTCGGCTAAGTCAGTCCGACCCCCTAGTGGTCAGCCCTTGCAGCCTCGACCCTCTGAAGGTCGGCCAAAGAATGTGAACACTTCTTAAGGGGAAATTCGTGCAGGTTAGTACTCCCTTAGGAGTCGACCGAGTCCAAGTTACAACTAGATCCGCCGATATCGTAGAGGAGTTACGACGAGGGTGAACACCCCTCTTAAGAAGGACAAGCTATGTAAGTCAAGGTTGATCGAGTTCAAAGCGGATCCCTGAGGGGACGGTTGAAGGTGAACACCCCCTAAGGAGGAAAGCTATGGAGGTTAAGACTCCCTTGAAAGTCGACAGAGTCGAAGCGACGACTGGATCAGCCAATAACGACCAGGTGTTACGGCGAAGGTGAACACCTTTCTTAAAAGAGGCAAGTCATGGAGGTCAAGGTTGACCAAGTTCAAAGCCGATCCTCAAGGGGACGCTTGAAAGTGAACACACTTTAAAGGGGAAATTCGTGGAAGTCAGAATCCCTTTAGAGACGATCGAGTCCAAATGACGAGTGGATGCGCCTATAACGACCAAGAGTTACACCGAGAAGGCCTATAACCCTAAGGGATCGGCCATAGAGGTTAAGACCCACCGCAAAGGTTGATAGAGTTCAAGTAACTCCCAAGACAAGACCGTTAAACCCCTAAGGAGTAATGGTCAGGGGTTACACCAATATTCATTCTTGGCTTAGCGATTGACATTACAAACGACCATTAAGTTGACATCCAGTGAGCTGGAGCGGTTACAAGTCCCACTGCTATAAAGATCAAGGGATTCTTCATCACAACTCAAGCAATTTTGGGCTAATAAACCCTATGTAAGCTATTGCTCAAGCCCTTAAGCTCTCTTTAAATAATCTCAAAATATCTTATTGACTTAGGCATTTAAGGCTCTGTGGCTAACACAACACTGATGTGCTAAAGTTTTTCATCTTGCGGGCAATTTCGTCAGTAAACAAATCTTTAAAGTTGATTCCAGTTGACTATTTTTTGGCATCAATAGTTGACACCTTTTGTGGGGATGATTTTGTATTATGTTCGAAAAGCAAGACTCATTCGCTTTTCTTTCAAGATGATGAACAACCTAAGCACATCAACCACGTTGTCTACGACGAGTCACATGACGAGCATGCTCCAAGGAGAGTTGTTGCTAGAAGATGAGAGCAAGATCCGGTCGAGAACCAGCCAGAACCTGAGGGTAGAGAGCGTATGAAAGGAACACAGTAAGCTAATCTGAGCTTCACAAACTTGGAAGAACAAGTGTAAGAAATGGGAGATAACATAGGTTGGTTGATGGATTTACTTGAAACAATCCAATCCAAGTTGAGAACCAGCAAACACCATAGGAGGTGTTGGCACATCCACCAACCAGGGAGCAAGCCACGGTAGAAAGATCTACGCCCTTGGTGTGGGACCCTGCGAGAGGGAAAGCCCCAGCACCAAGGATTCAAAAGAGGTTCCCTCTAGACACCTAATACTGGTCGATTTTCTTCGACTGAAAGGTAACGAACGAAGAAGGGAGTCTCTCAAAGTGGAGGTAGTCGTTCCAAAACACATTCAGTTAGGAGCAGTAGTGGCACAACAGCCTACAAAGAACCAATACCAACATCTGGTAGTTCTAAGTTCTTGTGTAACAAGATTAGACTTCGGAATGGACCTGAGAATGACAATCAACCAATGATGGAAAGAAGGGGTGCCTAGCGGAGCTGAAGACCAACCTTGGATAGCTCAGTTACGCATTCTTCAAGACCAACTGGGTGATAAGAAGAAAACACAAGATCAAGACAGGCTCGACCTAGACAATCAAGTCGATTAGGTTGATCCTCATTCCACTAATGAGATCATGGAGGAACTAGTGCCAGCAAAGTTTAAGTTGTCGACCATAAAATTGTTTGACGAGTCCAAGGATCTTGTCGGGTACTTAGACACGTTTCAATCCTGGACGGAGCTCCATGGAGTCCGAGACGCAATTAAGTGGGCGTTCTCTTTTACGCTCACAATGTCGTCAAGAAGATTGTTTAGGCAACTTAAAAGAAAATCAATCTCGTAATTTCGAGAGCTAGACAGATCCTTCATCACCTAATTCTTGAGTGGTCGAGATCAGAGGGAGTCAGTCATACATTTACTGATTCTGAGACAAAGAAGCCATAAGAGCTTACGAGAGTACATGGCATGCTTCAACAATAAGGCACTGCAAGTCAAAGGGTACACTAACGATATGGCTCTAACAATAGTCATGGCGGGACTTAATGACAAAAAATTTCTATGATCCTTAAAACAGAATACCCTATTCACATATATAGAGCTACTCACTTGGGAACAAAAATACATGAGTGTCGGAGAGCTGGTGAGTTCCTGAGGGAACATTGAAGGAAGATGTTCAGTTCTAGAACGTGAAACGATGACTTCCCAGCGAGAACCCAACCATTAGCAATCACACAAGTGGAAGGAGAAGTATGACCAAAAGAGGATGCCTACCAGTTGGTTCAAAAGGTACACTTCGACTGTAGTACCAGTCGAACAGATCCTAATAAAGATCCAAGACAAAGAGATGCTGAAATAACTCGAAAAGATCAAAGTAAGAGCTGATAAGCGAAATACTGGAAAATATTTCATATTTCACAAAGATCACAGGCATACAATCTCAGACTGTCACTATTTAAAGGGGTTCATAGAGTCTTTTATCTTAAGGGCACACTTGAAAGAGTACGTTGAACAAGGTGACAAAGCGTTCGAGTCCCCTAATAAAAAATAGAAGAGGCAAAGATTCACCATCACCTCAAAAGATCCGGACCATAGTCTGAGAACCTGCAGGAGGCAGGTCTAACAAGAACAATGGAAAGGGAGTTGAGCACAAGAAATGATGTCCAAAAGATAGCGCTTGAGAAAAGTTAATCCTCAGAAATAGACTTGAATACTCACGATTACCATCTAAACCAGCCTAGACCTAGAGCAAAGAGAGAGTCTCATGGCTTTCTTGAGAAAGAATGCAAACATTTTTGCTTGGACAGTAGACGCAATATAGGGGGTAGACCGGACAGTTATGATCCATCGAATCAATGTCAATCGAGACCACAATCTAAATTGGAAGTAAAAGCTATAGAAGAGAAGTTGGTTCCAGGTGAAGTTGTCCTAACGATAACACCTGGAGAAAGTCAATCCTCAAGAATAGATTTAACACCAATCTTAGAGGAGATAATCAAGTCAAAGTTCATTTGGGAAGTACTTTACCTTGAATGATACTCCAACATTGTCATGTTGAAGAAGGAGTTCAAGACCAAGCTCGAAAACTTGGAAGGGTCATGGTCAAAAGAGCTGTCACAAGCATTGTGAGCGCACCACACCACACCTAAAACATCAAGATACCTACCATCCTAGCGTATAAAGTCTTTTGACACATAACAAAATGACCAGCAACTACAGATGAGTTTGGATCTCATAGAAGAAAGAAGACGTGCTATCCATATAATACTTCAAAGATTAAATTGAGGATAAGTGAGAGTAGATAATTGATTGACAGTCAATTACAAAATTCTAAGTGGTAACACGAGCATACAACACTTGAAGAAAAAGTTTTTCGTTTTTAAAAAATAACAAACAACAAAGTCATCAAGTGCTTCCAGCACCGCGCTTGCTAGAACTAGGCCTAGTGAGTTCGGCTTGCACACCTTGGAAGACATGGAAATCATAAGTAACGTGCATCAAATCACTAGGAAGTCTAGATTCAAAAGCCGTCAAAGTAGGGTCGACAACCTTTGCTGCAACTGAGGTGCAAAGGGACTTGAAGAGAGGCAAGAGGTTAACATAGCTAACCCCTCCTTGAATTCTGTCCAACGCCCAAGCGATAGCAGTTGCACCATTATTTTTCTCTAATATTACAAAGGTAGAAGAGCATTTTACCAAATTTTCCAAGTAGGAGGTCTCAGTAAAAGTCAACTCTCGACGAAGGTAGCTACGTCTTCCTCTTGAGTACGAGCAACAAGACCCTTGGCCACCTCGATAGAAGTCTGAAAGTCAACCAAGGCAACCTCAACAACATACTGAGCGTCACGAGCTTGGGCCAAGTCCCACTTGAGTTGATTAATGTTGAAAGAGAAGGAGTAGCGCGTATGATGCAAGTCCTCAAAAAAATGTCCAGAAGCTAAAGAAAAAATCATGAAGGCCTACAATCAAAAAATACAAGGCCAGTCTAAAAACATAGAAAAAAATATAATGAAGTGCGAGGTAGCAAGTTACCTGATGTATCAAACGAGCTCCCTCATTCAACACTTGAGAAGAGTCTCTAGTTTAAAATGGTGTGGGAGAGGTTTCTACCTCAGGCCATAGGCTATAAACAAAAGTCCTCACCTCCACCGGATCCAAGGCAGGGCGGTACGATCCTGACTGCAGAAAGAAGTCAAACTGAGGAGAAGGACTAAACAAAGGTGTTCGAGAAGCGCATGAGCTGGCTCGAGTAGGAGAAGTGCGTTGTTAGAGGCAATGCCAATAATATCAAAGTTTGAGTCTGCTCCAAGGTAAAGGTCCTTTGGAGCCTCTGGAAAAAGAAGCTCATCATCTCACCCTAGGAAGCGATCAGTCGTCCCAAGTAATGTTCATTGTGCAATTGGTGGGAGGCCTAAAAATAAGGAAAGGAGATCTCGAGCACTGAATGAGCATTTAAAGGCAGAATACCCCGGAGGTTGTGGACTCCAAAGAACAGGTTTCAAGTTTTGGGACCACCTACGCCATAGCCAACCTGGCGATGCACAAGAATTTCTGAAGAGAAGAAATCAGAGGCAGCCGAACCCTAGCTCTCTCAAGCATAGTGACATAAAATGCGACTTTACCAGGGGGAGGATTATTGTACAATTCTTTATTCCCGGGAAGCCTAAGGTTCGCATTCAACGGAATAAGGTACTCTACTCTAAGCCTATCTAAGTCATGTTGGATAAATGTTGAAGCAATCGGTTCGGACCCGATCATGACTACCAAGGTCTTACGCCGAGTCCTCTTTTGAGAAGAGTAGGCTAAGGTGGGACATACTTCATCTCATAATCAGACAAAGGATCTATGAGCAAAGTTTAAGAATGTACCTGTGAAGAAGAAAAAATTTAAAAAAGTGCTTAAAAACGGACGAGTCTCTACCTACTTAGACAAAAATTCGAAAATAGTGCCAAAAAGGGCAAGTCTCTACAAAGAGAGCCTAATTGGCCTAAAGTTCAAAGAAAGAACCTAAGGAGGGTGAATCTCTACTAAGAGAGCCTACCTAGCCTAAATTTTTAAAAAATGCTTAAAGGTAGTAAGTCTATGAAAAGATAGCCTACTTGGCTAAAATTTCAAAAAGTGTGCTAAAGGGTGGCGGGTCTCTAAAAAAATAGCCTAATTAACCAAGATTTCGAAAAGATACCTAAAAGTGGTGACACTCTACAAATAGAACCTATAACCAAAATTTTGAAAAAAGTTCTAAAAAGTGGCAAGACTAAAAAAGTGTCTACTTAACTTGAAAATCCTAACTTATAAAATACTCTTCAAAATCCGACTACTTTGAAAGTTCAGAAATGAAGAGTGAGGGTATTATTATACACAAAATATATCCTTAAATACCTGAAACACCCCTGTACGGTCCACGAAAGAAGGTCTTGACCCATATGGGTCGGCCAACGTCGTCCACGACTCTTCGAGGGACAGCCAAAGTAGGCCACGGCCATCTGAAGGTTGGTCAAAGATGGCTAAGACCCACCGAGAATCGGATAAAGATGGCTAGGACCCTAGGGGGTTGGCCAAAGTCAGCCAGAACCCCATACGGCTCGACCAGAGGAAGCTGAGAGACTAAGGGTCAGCCAAAGTAGGCTAGGACCCCCTAGAGGTCGAACAAAGATGGCCACGACCCCCATGGTTAGCAAAAGTCGACCACGACAGCTCGAAAGTCGGTTACGACCTTGAAGGGTTCAGCCAAAAGCAAGCCCAAGTAGGTCAGGTCCCATAGAGGGTTGGCCAAAGTCGGCTAACACCCACCAGGGTCGATCAAAGTCGGCCAAAACCCCTCGAAGGTCAATCAAAGTTAGCCACGATCCCCCAGAGGTAGGTCAAAGTCGGCCACAACGCCCCGAGGGTCGGCCAAAGGAGGCTAAAACCCCCTTAGACGTTGGCCAAAGTTAGCCACGACCTCCCAGGGGTCCGCGGGGGGTTCGACCAAAGAAGCCCAAGACCTCTCGAAGGTTGAACAAGTAAGTCCGACCCTTAGGGGTTAACCAAAGAAGGCTTCAACCCCCCTAGGATGTAACATCCCGACCTTTCGCTCCCCAATTTTGAAGGTTAGCTTTATAATTTTAGGGCTTACCGGGAATATTTGGAGTCGTTTTGAAATTTATTTACGTTAAAAGTATTTAGTAAAGTAATATCTCGAGGGGTGCGAATTCGAAATTTGAAAACTATGGGTAAAATGGTCATTTTTAGCCCTAAGGGCATTTTTTAATTTGCTAGCTCGTTTTGTCCTTATATAAAAAGCCAAAAGACAACCAGATGATTAGGTTATTATTCTGCACGAATTTCAGTGACGCCGCCGACAGAATCCCTCGATTTCTAAAACCCCAACTGTGCCGCTGACTGCCCAATCATTGGCGTGAGACAGCCGTGAAAAGCCTGTCGACAGCCCAATCATTGGCGTCAGACAGCCGCTGACAGCCTCATGATTGCCGTCTAACAGCCACCGAAAACCACCTCGTTTTCAGTGCCGACAACCAATCATTGACATTGTTTTTCGTGCTGCCGCCAGTGACAGCCACTTAGATACTGCCACGTGTTACCGCCGACAGCTTTTCAACCGCCAATCATTAGCCCAAATTTTTGTGCTGACAGCCACCGCCGCCAGTCAGACGCTTACAGCTTCCAATTGTCCTGCGCTTCCCGAACCTGCAGCTATGTCGCCCGAGCGTGAATCTGCAAATCTGAGGCTTCCACGTGTCCCTAACCTGCTGCACCTGAACTCCACGCTTCAGCTTCACGCGTCGGCGACTGCTTCCCCACGTGCGCCTTCTGGTGCTGGCGTCCAGCAACGCACCACCGTCAACTCGCCGAAAAATTTATGGGTTGTGTTATTTGGATAGTTTCAAGGCCAAATTCTGACTGTTTTACCCTGTTTTGACTAGCTAAACTTGGAAAATGGTCCCGGGACGCGTAGTTCGAGCACTGTAAGGGAATTTAGTGATTTTTGGCTAAGGTAAGGGAACTTTACCTGTAACTTGTGAGTTCTACAATGAAGTAAATGCATGTGTAGGTTAACTTAGAGAAATGTAGAAATGTTGAATGCCTTGCTTGCCAGATTTTCGTGTAATTTTGAAGGCCCGGGAGTGGCATTCCATATCAGGGTAGCCTCGAAGGTGTACAAATCATCTTGCGGGACCTGAGAGTGGCATATTCCTTTGGGATAGCCCTAGAGTCACCTGCACCGTCCATTGAACGCCTAAACTTTATAAGTCCTATGGGACTCCGGTATTTCATTTACTTATTCATTCATTGTTCCATAGTTTATACGTATTATTTACCTTAGTCGTGTTGATCCCGGTAAGGGATCCTTATTGAGTTTCATAACTCACACTATTTACTTTATGTGGATTCCACAGGTACGCACATGGACTCTAATAGGATGGCTGATCAGAGGAGCTGGAAAGACCATGGACTTGTGTCGTGTGATGTCGGGGTTTAGAGCGTTCTTTTCATTCTTCATAAGTCGTTTAAATTTACCTTACAAGAACTGATTTCTGCTCTACGATGTTTTCTCTACTTCTACTTGAATTCTTTATAAACTGGGTACCCGATTTATGTATTTTTGAACGACCGTTATTGCGTATTAAATGAAGTATTTATTATCATGTTTTATGTGTCTCTAAGTACCACTTAAATCATGCATTTATGGTTAGCCTAGGAGTGGCTCTAGTATGGTAGGATCGTTACATAGGGGTTGGCCCTTGCAGCCTCGACCCACCGGGGGTCGGCTAAAGAGGCGAACACCCCTTAGGGGGAAATGACTACAGGTTCGGAATCTCTTGGAAGTCGATCCAGTCCAGGTGACAACTGGATCCTCTGATAATTGCCAGAAGTTATGCTGAAGGTGAACACCCCTACTTAAGAAGGCAAAGCTATGAAGGTCAAGGTTGATCGAGTCTAAAGCTGATCGTCGTGGGGACGGTTAAAGGTGAACACCCTATAAGGGAGAAAAGCCATGAAGGTCAGGACTCTTCTAAGAGTCGATCGAGTCCAAGCGACGATTGGATCTACCGATAACGGCCCGAAGTTACATCGAGAAGGCCCACACCCCATAAGACTTGGCCATTGAGGTGAGGACTTGCAATGGTTGACTAAGTCCAAGTAACTCTCAAGACAAGGCTATTACACCTCTATGGTGTAACGATCAGGGGTTACGCCAATTTTTATTCCCGGCTTAATGGCTAACGTTACAAATGGTTGACCATTAAACCACCATCAAGTGAGGAGTAGCGGTTACGAGTCCGACTATTATAAAAGTTCAAGGGATTCTCCATCTTAAGCCAAGAAATTCTTGGCTAATAAATCCTATGTAAGCTATTCCTCAAGCTCTTAAGATCACTATAAATACTCTTCAAATATCCTACTGAATTAGGCGTCAGAGATCTTGTGGCTCACACCACACCAGTGTACTACAGTTTTTTCATCTTGCAAGCAATTTCGTCCTTGGTAAACAAATATTTACCGTTGAGTGCGGTTGTCCACTGTTCGACATCGACATCTACTAATTTTGAATATTAAATTCATCAAATCCTATGCAATATCTCAATGATATTTATTTCTAAGACTCCCCTTCATGTAGAAGAATGTAAATACACTGATCAAATTGAAAACAAAGTCAGCACATACATGAATGACACATATGATGTTGATTTCAATAAATCGCTAATATGATGAATTATTGCACTACACAAATCACGTGATTTTCACGAATCGTCGAAATGTTGCTTATCATTATATATCACAAAATAAGATGATGAACATGCACCATACAAATCGCATAGATTTCACGAATCGTAAATTTTTCGTTGATCACGTCACCGACAAAAACATGCATAAAACGAATCGCACAGATTTCTCGAATCTTCAAATAATCCAATGTGACACATAAAATGTCTGGTCTATAATAACTGTCTCTAATTTAGGGAGGCTCTAGCTCTAAAACCATGATAAATTTAAGAAATCATGCTTCTTCTCTTGAATTTATCAATAATATTTTTTTTTCTAATAAAATTTTCCAAATTATCTAATTTAAACACAAGAAAATAAATTATGTTCTTCTTTCTTTTTTATTTTCTTTTTACTTGTACAAAACATTATGAGCATGTTTGGTAAGGTGAGAATAGGATGGGAAAGAAATAGATCTCTTCGTGTCGTTTAGTCCATCGAGTTATATTTCATTAATTATCACTAATTGATTTTTAGTTTCTTCGTTATCTCTTCCATTCCTTTCCTTTTCCTTCTATTCCCTTCCTGTCGTGACCAACCCTACTTTAGTGAAAACCAAATTCAATAAAACAATAGAATAAATATTTACTTTGAGTATTTAGAAGTAATGATTGCAGTAAAAAACTTATTTTGATGTAGTTGTTAATAATATTTATTTTAGAATTAAAGATTAGTAATGATTGCAATCAAAAGCTTGTTTGTGTGTAGATTTTAAGAGTACTTAGAATTAGTATTTAGAATGAGAATTTATTTTGAGTATTTAGAAATAGTGATTA
>JBBMEG010010885.1:18955-31881 GCA_037832605.1 Cyclanthera cordifolia
TGTGTGTAGATTTTAAGAGTACTTAGAATTAGTATTTAGAATGAGAATTTATTTTGAGTATTTAGAAATAGTGATTACTAATGGTTACAGCAAAAAACTTGTTTGAATGTAGTTTTTAAAAGTATTTACAATTAATATTTAGAATAAAAAATTATTTTAAATATTTAAAAGTAATGATTGTCATCAAAAACTCGTTTAAGTTTAAATGTAATTTTTTTAGAAATATTTAGTAAATACTAATTTGAAATGCTTTTTAAAATACCATACCAAAAGGACGAAGGGAAACAATTATGCAATTCCCAATCATTAAGAGCAACAGATACTTTTCATATAAGAAAAGTCAACCATAACACTGTTTATATATAACATATTTATGTGTAATTATAACTTGTTCAAACTGACAAAATGGCAAGGCCAATTATTGTTGCATTCAACGGCGGTGGGTCAGCAAATACCAACTTTCTCAGCTCCGGTGGATTGTTCATACTTTCAGTCATCCTTTTATCAATTTCTCTCATATCAATGATCATATTTTCATGCGGTGATAGCTCAAGTAAAAGGAAAATACATAAGAATGGAGGGACCGGACTCTGCTAAAAAGAATAAAGATAAGGACTCTCGTAAAGAGAAAACTTGTGAAGTTGGGGGGACCGGACTCTGCTATTAGGCTTTTTCTAGAATCTTTGAAATGCAAATTAATTATACCATAGCTAAGATTTGAGCTAAGGTCGGTAAGATCTCTTTTAAGATAGGTATCGGTCTTACCACTTAGCTACCAACAATTTATAAGGAATTTGCGGTTATTTAATAGATTAGTTGAGGGCTATTATTCAAATAGCCAAACTTATCAACCTTAATTTCACCTAATCCTTTCTTCACCGATTTCTCCATTTCACGTCTCCATCAGCAATTTCCTTCTTCCCTTCCCTCGCGGGCTCTTTCTCCCTCGCGGTTTCTCTCTCCCTCTTCGTCGCGCGAGAATGGCCGAACCCCCCCCCCCCATCGTGTTCCTTCTTCTTCGGCTCGCTGAGGTTTCCTCTTCTATGGGTCGCGATTGCACTGGTCATCGATGTTCATTGTCTTCTGATCTATAGCCTTGAGTGTGTGTGTCTCTCTTCACCTTGATGGATTCAGGTCGTGGTCGTTGGCAGTAGCTGAGGGAGTATTCGAATCAAGCGTGCGCGTTTGTCTTGGTCAAAAACTAATTGGTCAAGGTAAGTTGTTGCTAGATTTCAGTGTCTTGTTGATTTTACTCAGGTTAGTAAGTGAGAATTGGTGAGTTAAGACCGTTCGTTTAGTCGTTGAGTGCGACTCAAAGTCGCTGATTTGAGATTTTTCTTGTAGAAGTGGATTGCTCGATTGATGCTTGTTGTTGTGTGTTAAGGTTTTTCTTCTGTCAAGGCTTGAGAGTTTTTAGGAGTTTAAAGTTTGATTGCTTCTTGGTCGGTTGTTGAAGGTTTGAAGGTCGTGTTTCATTCTTTATGGCCGAGCAGCTTGAGTGGTTGCTCGAGTGAGGGTTGCTTGGCCAAACCTGCCGGCTTGTATTGTGAAGTGGTTCTCTTTGTTTTTTTTAGTGAGATTACTCGTTGGAGTGCTTTCCTTCAGTTTGGGAATGCAAGTGGAGCCGAAGCTGACATTCTAGCTTTCTTCGTTGTAGAGTACAAGGTTGCACTTTCAAGCTTGTTAGTTCTTGTCTTATTTGGATGGTTGCTATCGAGTAAGGTAGCTTAGCCTCAATTTTCGTTTAGTTTAAGTAAGGTTTAGCCAAAAGCAGTTTAAGTAAGGCTCACTACTAGAAAACACCATTTTCCCGACGAGAGAATCGCCGACGACTAAATTGTCGTCTGCAAAAGTGGCAATTTCGGCAAATGTCACCGTCGGAAAAGACTTAAGCATTGGCGACAACAAAAAAAATCGTTGAAAAAAGGTACGAATTGGCAACGACTAAGTAAAATCGTCGAAAAAAGTCCATGAATTCCCGACGGTTTTACTAACCGTTGGGAATTCATGGATATTTGTCGACGGTTTTATTTAACCGTCGAGAAAAATATTAGAATCGCCAATTATTGGACTAACCTTCGGGAAACGTGACATGAATTCACGACGGTTAGTAAAACCGTCGGGAATTCATGGACTTTTTTCGATGGTTTAATTTAGCCGTCGGGAAAAATATTTGAATTCCCGACGATTTTACTAACCGTCGAAAAAAGTGGCATGAATTCCCGACGATTAGTAAAATCGTCGGGAATTCATGGATATTTATAGAAGGTTTATTTTGCCGTCGGGAAAAATATTAGAATCGCTGACAGTTTGGTTAACCGTTGGGAAAAGTCCATGAATTCCTGACGACGTTTTAGCCGTCGGAAAATGTGACATAAAAAATAACTATGGTAAAAACCCATTTTCATTACTCTTCCCCAATCTTTACCCAACCGTAGATTGCCTTCCACTGATCTTTCTACGAGCCATCATCTCCGCCGGCCACTTGCTTCACTGACCGATCTCCGCCGATCTACTTCTTCACACTAGGTATTTTAATTCTTTTTATTTTTATAGATATAAAATTCTATAAATGTAGATCTAAGTGTAGATCTAAAATTAATAGTTTAAATGGATGAAGATGAACGACGTAAAGACGAAGATGAAAGTCGTCGAGAAGAAGATGAACGTCAGGAAGAATATGAACGTCGTCGAGAAGATGATGAACGTTGCCGAGAAGAAGATGCACGTCGATATAAAATGTTCGAGGAGGTGTATCAAAAATTTGAGAAGGACCGTCGAAAATTTCAGGAGGATCGTCAAAACTTTGACCTCATGATACAATTTTGGAAGAATTAGCTAAGCGGGTCACAAGGCGGATCACAACCAGAACATTCTTCTTAGATATGCCTTTAGTATTAACTTAAACAATGGAGTATACTTTGATGGATATAGTTAGATCAATTTTGAATCAATTAGTTTTTTTATGATATTACGGCTATCCTGCAGTAAAGATAGTTCGATTTTTTCTCATTTCAGGTGTTTATAAAATTTAGGAATCATGAAATGACGTCGTTATGCTGTACAATTTTTTTTAATTAATTACGTTATTCCATTATGAAAGCTTGTTAATTTGTTTTATTAGATTGATATACTTCTGTTATTTGAACTTTAGAAATATGTTAACTTGTAATATTTTGTAGAATTAATTTTTATATATTAACTAAGTTATTTTTTCTTATTAAGTGACGTATAACTAGCATGGAACTCCGGATGACGTGTAATGAAACTATATCAATTGGACTATCCTGCAGTAGAACAAAATTTGTAATCATTAGTATGCTGACTTAATTTGTAATCCAAGGTTGGTTATAGAACTTAATTAATGGATATTGTAGTATATTATTATTACTTATATATGAAATTACAATTTTATGATAATGATCATGAATGCATAAATAATTTTATAAATGATGTTTTCATTATGAAAAATAAAATATCGAAAAGAAGACTTTTTTTGACGTCTTTCGTAGTAATTCTCGACGACAAATAGCCGTCACGAAAAGTAGGAATTACCGACAGCAAAAATGCCGTTGGAAAAAGAAGAATTCTCGACGGCAATGTAGCCGTGGAAATATTAGGAATTCCCGACGGCAATGTAGCCGTCGGGAAAAATAAGAATTAGCGACGACGACTTCCTAGCCGTCCGGAATTCCTTTCCCGTCGGGGTTTTAGAGACTATTTTCCCGACGTCCTTTTCGCCGTCGGTAAAACTTTTACCGACGATTTTTTTTACTTTTTCTGACGTTTGTTACCGTCAGGAAAAAATATTCTTTTAGTACCTGCAGTTAATCAAGTTGTCGTGGTCGAGTTTTGAGCCGATTCTTTTGGGCTGCTGTTGAGTGCAACATAAGGTTTTGGTGCTGCTGGCCGAGAGTTTGGTTTAGATATCTTAGCTTGGCTTGTTTTGATTGTTCGAGTTATAGCGTCGAGTCCGACCTTGAGCTTCGTGTTGTTTGTGAGCGCCTTGGTTTGGTTGAAAGATTAGCAAGTTTGGGTTGATTAAGTAAGCTTTGGTATCTTCGAACTCTTATTTATTTGTTGTGTAATTCCAATTGCTATTTGTATCTTTTTATTGGTTGTAGGTCGAGGGCTTAGCTAGGCCGATCATTCCCTTCGTTTCAAGCCTTGTTATAGTTGGTTCTAGATGAACCAGTGTAAGGAACTTTGTTCGGGTTTGTTGCATTACTTGTGTGTGTAATTACTTGACACTAACCGTATGTCAAATAGGTTCTAGGTGGTGATGAATGCCTCTATCTTGATTGTCATGGTTGGAATCCCATAACCTGAATGTATGATGCTAGATCTTAGAACTTGTTGCATGCCTTATTGTTGTTTCATTGGCTTTATATCATGTAGAATATATGATGGGTAGCTTCGAGAAACCTATTGTTTGTTTATCTTGATTGTCTCAATGGTAGTTGCAACGATATGTCTTGAATGTGTACTTGAATAGGTCATAGGAAGTATAGTATGTTACCTTGGATGGTCATTTCTGAAACCTGTTTTAGGCACATTCTTGCTTAGTTATGCATTAAATCATATTATTGAATGTTTAGCTAAATTTCTAAATGTCTGCATATGCACAAACTATACTATAGTTCTTAAATAGGCAATGAACGTGTACTTGGATGTTTCGTTTAGCTTATGCACGTTCGCAGGTTTTATATACCTAAATGATCTTGTAACATGACTGCATAGGTTCATGATTTAACTCCGCATAGGGTTCATGACATGCATGAGGCTTTGATGTGTGAATTGAGTCATATTTTCATTCATAGTGTGAGCATACAGGCCAGAAGGCCTACACATGTCTCCTCTCTGCCATACGGTGGTTGCAATAGATCATAGAGTCTATTGTTGTGTGACACGTCAGGGGACGACTCATAGAGGTGTAAGGCTGGACGCAGCCAACGTCCTCTAATGAATAGAGGTTACTGTTGTAAGAGGTTTCGCATGTTATTAGAGTGATGATCGCTACATCGACCCGAAGTGTGGTGAGACTGACCATGGGTCGATAGTTTGCACTCAGGAACTTGGCATCGACTGGGTTCCTGGTTGTCCATACGCGTAACCTAGTTAAGTGATCTAGGTGTATAAGGTGCGATTATAGGAATCAGGAATTTGTCGAATATCCTTTATCGTTTGAGCTAAAGCGAGAACTTGCTAGGCACTGAGCATCTGAATTTGCTACGCCATAAGTGAGCCTCGCTTTAGTAGGTTGGATTGTTCTCTGCTCGGCACTGTGCATGGTACCTTATGTGTTCTATTTGACCCCACCGTGTCGGAGGGACTCGGGATAGCCTTGGGCGGCTCTAGTGGATAGCCTTTGCATCTAAGCACTCTACCGTACCCAAGAGAGTTCGGTTAGTGGCTTTTCAGGCCTCATGGCATTGGCTAGTGAGGCCCCTCCTCAAGAGCTGTCTCATGTCTATCGGGCCTGGCGACACGAGTTATCTAGAGTTCGTATTTTCCCTTTCGTTTGTGCATGATATTCAAGACTTGTGATTTAAGTTTGCTTTCCTTCTATATGCTATGTGCACCCCATGCGAGGTTTCTTACTAAGTTCTCATAGACTCACCCTTCGTTTGATGTTGGGTTGTGGATTCAAACCATAGTTGCAGGTATGCACTAGGATGGATGACCGAGGCAGTTAAGAATAAATCGAGGGGACGTGTCCACCGAGTCTAGTTCCTATGTCATTGTGTATGTTGTCGAGTTGCATATTGTTCAACATAAACTATTTGTAATTATTTGGGACTGAAACTATTTTAGTTTAAAACCGAGATCTCGGGATTTATATTCCTGTTTAACTGTTTGGATAGGATAAATGATTTGATTTGAACTTGTAAGGTCGTTTTAAATACATTTCAAATGTCCAGGTTCTATTTTACAAGTTTTGCAGGTATGTGTTTCTTATATTTTAGGGGAAATTCTGCTGAAATCTCGTTTCAAATTTTCATGTATTAGTAACCTCTGTGCTATAACCTAACAGTTATGGGCAGGGTTGTTACATGTTCTGAAACCTCACGTTTTGAAAGTGAGTGTAATTCTACTTACATTGCTTTATTCTACTTTAGTAAGTCATTCATGTGTAAACATTCTTTGAAAAATCTATATTGAGAATCCTCATTTTCAAAAATAATATAAAAAACAATAATATAACTCATAATGTTGTAAATAACTCACTAGTTTCGTTCTATTTTTTCATATCAAAACATAACTTATAAGAGGTGCGACGAAATTCTCCTTCTATATTTTGACATCACCAATCTTTAAGTTATTTAAACACTCTTTGAAGGAAGACTCACCTTTCTTCCGAAGGGATAAAGGAACATAGTGCAAAATAAAGGAGTTTAAGTTGACTTTTTCTATAACTGGCGCTTTTCTATTTTGTAGCAACTCGCATTCTACTTTATGTTTAGGCGGCTTATTTTTTAGGTTATTTTTGGTTTCATTTGATTAATGGTTGCTTTGATTTGTCAATGCCTTTAACCATGGGAATTTTGGCTGATATTGCGTCTCGCACACCTAAGCTCTTCATATAAAATTTTGCGTCAGTAAAGTGAGATTCAACTTTTGAGAAAGGATTAATGGCTGCAACCAATTGCTTAACACCGTCTCTTGCTGATATTTAAAACATTGCTGCAATGTGGAACATATTACTCCATTTTCATGTATCCAAGGACACGCCAATAATACTTTATAGATAGTATTGGAATCTATAACATGAAATAATGTATTTGCATTTAAATCGTCAATAGTGAGCTTTAGAAGAATCATTTCAATCGCTTGTTGTCCGCCTTGATTAAAACCCTGAATCATCAACTCTGTATTTGATAATTCTTGCATCGGGATGCTTAGATATTTCAAAGTTGTCTTCTGCATTAAGTTGATTGCAGAACCATTATCAATAAGAATTCTATTACCTTTGCTCCCTGATGTATTCTGCAACAAATAACGGTCTATTATGGGGCTTTGATCAAAGCAACAAATCTGCATCACTAAATTCTATGGACATGCAACTTGAGTTTGTTGTATTTCCTAGAGAAATATGGTCAGTTGAAACCTCTGGGTGTTTTACTGCATCAGGTAGAGTATTATTAGTTTTGAGGGAGCGCAAAGAAATCATTCACGATGATGAATGGTAAGTCTTCGAGCTTAGTTATCACCTTAGGTAAACTTGAAGAAGCATCATTGTCATCGCCATCTACGATATTAATAACATGGCAAGGAAAAATTTCACTGACATCATCAAGCAAAATCTTTGGAAGAAACTCTTTTAGTGTGATTCGCTGGCGTAGTCAAGTGATTTCTTCATTTTCTTCAATCACAAGTCCGGGCCTTTCTGTATACTTCTTCCCTTTTCTTCTTGGAAACTTACTTTTCTTTGTGTATTCTTGAAATGAACGAGATGCTTGACAAACAAGCTTTTTCTTTTGCTTCTTTTGTCGAGTACAAAGGTTCAACCTTCAATTTTGTCTCCACTTAGCTCATGCTTCTCTAAGGCTTTTGAAAATTCTTATTATGATAGAGTTTTTTTTTCCTCGTTTTTTTTCTCTCTAACTTTTCTAAGAGATTTTCTTTCACGAAGTTCTTCCTAGAAATGTTTTTATTGAATCCAAACAAAAGTAGGCTGTAGTAAACCATACTGAATTAAACATCCTATTTTATTATAAGATGTGTTTGTAGGTGATTACACGATTGAAGTGTTTATTATAACTGTATGATTTGTTTTAACTACTTCATCAATTTCATCAAGCTCAATCTTTTTTTCTTGAGCTAAATTCAAAAAAAAAAAAAAAATCAGTACAAAACGTTTCACAATCGGATGACCCAAAACTCTATGTTAATTACAGTAGTTTGGGTCATCAATTTTTCCCATTTCCTCAAGTTTCTGACATTCAGGGAGTACAATCAATTGATTTTTCAGTAATTGCTTCAGCATATCAAAAACATCAGAATCTGGAAAAGAATAAATTTTTTTCTTATCTTTCTTTTAGAGTTAAGCGTCGTTTCTCATTTTCATTTTGATGCTTTTCTATTTATTTTCCCTTTTCCTTTGGGGTCAACTTTAGGGAGGTTGTATTAATGAAAACCGATTCCTTACTAACATCTTTACTAATCTTTTCATGAATTTTTTCTTATTTATTTTCTTTTTCACATAAGGGACTATAAGGTTTTTATTTCCTCTAGCAGCAATACTCAGCTCCATATCATGAGCGCGCGTTGCTAATTCCTTAAATGTACGAGGTTTTATATCTTGTAGGCTGTAGAGAAGTTCCCAATGCATACATTGGGTGCACATATCCACAACTGATTATTCACTCAATCGATCTTTACAATCCAGACTTAGAGCCCTCCAACGATTAATATAGTCAATGGCAAGCTCACCTTTTTTTTGTCTCGTACTTGTGAGTTCAGTCATACTTACTGTTCACCTCGTACTATAAAAGCGATTCAAATATTCTCTTTCAAATTGATCCCAACTTGTCAATAGTTTGAGGTTCTATATCAGTGTACCAATCAAAGACAATTCCTTTTAGAGTCCGAACAAATTGCTTCACAAGCAGATCGCCGCGCGTTCCAGCTTTTTTCGCACGTTTCAATGAAATGAGCAATATGTTGCTTAGGATTTCCATTTCCATCAAATTGTTGAAGTTTATGGGGCTTGTACCCGATATGCATTCTCAAATCATCAATTCTTTTTTTATGTGGTTTTGAATATGAAAGATAACTTTGAGTAGATCCTCCATATTGAGCTTTAATAGTGTTTGTGATCAAATCACAGTTGTTGAACATACAATGAAGCAAAAGAAGTCGAGTGTTGGGGATGAACTTCTTGAATGTGAGCCTTCTTTTTTTTTTTTTCTTTAGCATTTATGACAGGTGTTTGGCTCGATTCAACAATATCATGACTTTCAAGATAATGCGTTAGAGAAGTAATTTCCAAATCTTTATTTTCAACTGTTTTTAATAGCAATTCCACTTTTCTTTCTAATTCAGTTATTCTGTTATCACCTGATGCAACTGCATCAACCATCATCAGGACATTATGTGAGAAGTATTTGCTTCCTTTGATTGTTTAGATGATGAGATAGATTGATCGAATAAATGATTTTCCTGGATGAAAATTCCATCTTCCTCATCCTTTGACATTTGAGCCCATATTTTGGCTCCAATGAGAGAAGCTTGCTCTTTTCCACTTATTGGATTTCTTTAGAGCAATTACAGGTGACTGGTCCCGCGTTGGTGTTGGTTGATGATTTGGAAATAGATTTTTCAAAAGTCATGAATGAGAGAAGAGATGAAAGGTAGAGTTGGTCCCACTTGGTGTGCCAAATCATTCAACGAGACTTCCGGGGAAATGTAATTCGTATGATGAACTTAGATTTATATTGATTTAAAAAATGGAATATTAGTGGATTACAACTATATTCTATTTCCTTTGATTCTTCTCTCATAAGTACAATGATTTCTAAATAAAGTTTAGTCTTCAGACAATTTTGTAGCTTTAGACTTTAGATAGTTTCAGTAGCTTCGATCTTCAGATTTGATCAAAGCTTCAATCTTCGAGAGAATTTGTATATGTAGTTTCAAGCTTAAGGAAGAAACTTTTGATTGCAATCTTACGGAGCTTTTTCTAGCTTTTATCTTCAAGACTGCATGAAATGCTTTTAGATTCCAGAGAAAACGTCAAATCTTTTGTTCTTAAAATTTTCCCACCTTGCAAATGAAGGAGGAACTCCCGATTTATAGAGTTTTCATGGACCATAGACTTGGGCCAGTAGATAGCCTTTGGACCCTAGTATCTTCATGGACTGAGCTTGAATCAATAGTGAACTTGGACCCAAATGTCTTAATGGGTTGGGCTAATATATGGATTTTTGGACCCAAATGTCTTCATGGAATTGGTTCAAACCAATAAATGGACTCTAGCACAAATGTCTTCATGGAATGAGCACTGAATCATATATTTATGGACTGAGTATTTTGGAGCTCGATCTACTTTTTTTATAAAGATTGAATTTTTGGCCCAAATTTAGCGCTTGACCAAATTTGACCAATTATAAACTTTATCATGCTTATTGATTCTTGATAAAAATATTTACTTCACCATTATTTTTGTGGCATATTGGAACTTTTCCAAAATTTCTATTTCAACAACAAATATCAATTTTGTTTTGTTTTTTTTTTAGGAGATAAATATCAATTATGATTGTATTAACTGTTCGCAATTCTATGTATGTATATTAATTTGGCTTGAATAAAATAAATTCGTTTATATATAGCCTTTTAACTTTAAAATAATAAAATATTTAAATATATTGCTTTTCATTATTTTATTTCCTATTGGGAAAGATAAAAACTAATGACTGAGAGGATATTTTGCGGTAAATAGAATAAAAATGATGATAGTGGAAATGAGAATTATGATAATACGAAACAAAATAATTATGAAATGGATTGAAATAAATAATTATTATTTATATTTTGGGAAGAGAATAATGATTAAGAAAATAAAATAATAAGTACGAGAGTAATTATAGATTAGAAGAAAATTAATAAATCATAAATTTGGTGTTTATAATTGGAATAAAATTAAACTTTAGTCTAGAAGATTAAACAATCAATAACTTAGTCCAAATGTTGTGGAGAAAGCTAAAATTTACTTTTTATGGTTTGAAAAAATAGAATTTAATCCCTATGATTTCTTAAAACTTAAAAAATAGTTCATGTTGTTCGTCGCAAGCGAGTTAAGTACGTACATATAACTTCTGAAGTACGAATGATGCCTTTTTTTGCCTATCAATTACTTTTGTTATACTTTCATTATTAAAACAAAAATAACTAATTTCTATCTATTTTATTTACGAATAATTACAAACGATATTGACTATATTTTAGAATTTGTCAAAAAATAAGGATTAAACTCTAATTTTTCAAATTATACAGACTGAACTTTAATTTTTTTTTCGACATAAACAAAATTATAATTTTTAAATTCATAAAAAATTATCTCTAATTTTCTTCAAATTACATGAACCAAATTTATAATCTATGTTAGTAAGATGCGAGTGAAATATTATTGTAAGGACAATAATAATAATAATAAAATAAAAACAAACACAAACACAAAAACTTGTGATAAATATAAAGATTGGTGAGAAAGAGAACAAAAAATAAAAGATGAAATATCATGGAATCTTTTTTTTTTATTATTACTTTTATTATTTTTATCTTTTTTTCCCAAAAAAACTCTAAAAAAATACACCTTTGGATGATTTCCCTTTGATTTGTACTAGCATACGTAGCGGCTTACCTCAGCATTAGGTCGACTCGAATAAAAGTTTAGTGCTGTTTTGGCACCATCTAGTTTTGCAGCCCATGCAACTGCGACTAAACTAAAAAATAAAAATAATAAATTCAACTTTCATTTTACATTTGTTTTTTTTTTCATTAATATAATAATAATAGTAAAATAAGAAAAAATTATATTTTAACTTTGTTGTCTATTATGCTTCAAGATGATGATTTTTAGTTCACATATTTCAATAATATTCCATTTTAATTTTTACGTGCCTTTAGTTTACTTCAGTACTTTCTTTTTTTTTTTTAATTAAATTTATCTCAAAATGAAAATAATATCTTCATTAATATATTGAAATTTAAAATTAATTTAATTAACCATCGATTATGTAACTACGATTTTGTCATCTTCATGCATAAGGGTGTGTTTGTCACAATTGTTAACTTAACGCTATTGACATAATCTATCCAATTCTTGTTTGGTGGACGAATTAAATTAACTGTTTACGAATTTCAATAATAATCTTCATATATTCTCTTTATTGGCTTTTCGAAATTCTATCTTATCATGTTTTTTCAAACATTCTCTTTCAATTTAAAACTTAGATTTATAAAATTATTTGAATTATTATTTTTTAACTTTATACTCAATTAAACACATATTTGTATATGATATCTAAATTCAAGGTTAAACACAATAGATTTTTTTTTGTAAACTTGGATGTAGAGGAATGTCAAGGCCTAGGGGGGCCAAATTCGGATTTTGACTCCTGGTCCAAATCATTAATTTGTACTACCTATATCAACAAGGTGCATCTTTCTTCTCGGTGACTCAATTATAGGAACTTCACAATTAAGCATGCCTACCTTGGAGTAATTCTTTGTTTGGTGACCTTAAAGATTAGTAGGTGATATTGGCCGATTCGTAAGGGATGCAGGGGAATGTCGGGGCCTAGAAACACAACAAGAATGAATACCTATGGCGACGGAACATTCCGTCGCCTTAAGCATGAATTTTCGCCGCCTTTGCCTATAGCGACGCAAAAACTCCGTCGCAAACTCCGTGGCCTGAACCTCGTCGCCTTAATCTATAACGACGCAAAAAGTACTCCATCGTCATTTTTGGTCCCCATCAGCGACGAACGAGTGTTTCGTCGCCTTAAACCCTTACGACGACGGAGATTGTTTCCGTCGCCTTAGACACCTTCGGCGACGGAACGCTTCCGTCGCTGTAGATAAGAACTACGCCGTCGCCGTAGATTCCTAGGGCGACAGAACTATTCTGTCACCTTAGATACTCGTCTACTGCGACGAAGGTGTACTCCGTCGCTTTTGATATCTTAGGCGACAGAACTTTTCCGTCGCCTTAGGTAATTATGTTTTTTTTTAAAAAAAAATCAATTAGTTTGTTTGTGATTCCATTTTTTAAAAGAAAATATAACTTCAAAATCGAAAGATAAACAGACTTCACACTCAACATTTCCATCAATATAAACATTTAATACAAATAAAGTGTACATAAAGTAATGTTAAACAAACATCCTAGAAATGAAATGTAAATAAAATTTAAACTAGTC
>JBBMEG010010923.1:0-16035 GCA_037832605.1 Cyclanthera cordifolia
TTTTTTTCAAAACATAAAGATTAAACTTTTGTTATTTAAATCATATGTTCTCAACAATAATATTTAATTGACCACATATGCATAGTTTAAATATTACTTTGCCCAGTATTTTGTGTTTTGTTGTATTTTGATATTACTTCACTTCAAAATAAAAATCTTAAAACTAATTACGTTAAGTATATTGTTGATTTTTTTTTTTTTTTTTTTTTTTAGTACCATTGTTGATTTTCTTAAGAAACACTATATAAATTTGTATTTTATATATTTTTAAAATAGTATTTATTAAATTTTTGTTTTAATTAAAACAAATTTTAAGTTTATTTATATAGATCAAATATAAGTTTTTAAAAATGGTATTTATTAAATTTCCATTTAAATAGGAAGGTCAAAATGAACTAAACCTCGGGATGTTTGGATTGAGATTTAAAGAGTATATAGTAGTAGTATTTAAAATGATTATTTATTTTGAGTATTTATAAATAATGATTGTAATCAATAACTTGTTTGAATGTAGTTTTTAAGGAGTGTTCGGGTCACCATTAATAAATGGGAGAATGAGACAAAAAATGATTGTTTCGGTCAGCGAATCATTTCACCCAAATCATTTTTTTATTCTCCTCCTAACTATTTTATATTATTCCCATAACAACTTTGTATTTTTCTCATAACTATTTTTCACTAACATCATATCCATTATTTTATTTTTATCAATTAATCATTCTCCAATTTTCATTCATCTCGTAATCATTATCATTCTATTTGCTCCAAACACATCCTAATAGTATTTAAAATTAATATTTATAATGAATATTTATAAGTAATGATTAATAATTATTGTAATCAAAAATTTATTTGAATGTAGTTTTTAGAACGAAAATTTATTTTGAATATTTAGAGTAATGATTACGGTCAAAAAATTGTTTGAATGTAATTTTTAAAAGTATTTAAAATGAAAATATATTTTGTTAAATATCAACAACTCACATAATCTTTTTCAAGAATATTTAGTAAATACTAATTTGAAATACTATTTCAAAATCTCATACCAAACATGAGTACGTAAAACGAAATAATATATTACTCTGATAAAGGAACGGTAAGGATTACAGTGAGATGTTTTAACTGCGATTTCACAATATTTTTGTAACAAATGGATAGATAAAAATACAGATAAAATATAGCATATACCTGCTAAGTTTAAAACTAATTATATACACACAGAATTTATTATTATTATTTTTAGTACTAAGTAGGAGAGATGATCACAGATGATGAATAACCACTCTCAAATAAATAAGAATTAAGTATTCATTTTTAAAATCGAACTCGTGACTTGATGTTGAATTGAATTACTACTAAAACAACGAAATTAACGCAACTCATTCTTTTGTTAAGATAAATATATATAAAACAATAAGTAAACTATGATTAATCTATATTTCTAAAGGGGATTAAATAATAAATGGAAAATAACTTACCGTTACGTACTCTAGTTTTTTTTTTTCAACAATTAAGTTCAAAATGAACAAATAATATTTATATACAAATAACACGTGGCTTTGATATGTCTCATAAACTTTTAAATGGAAAATGAACCTGAAATTTTAAGCGTGAATGATACAGTTCTTATAAATTTAGTAATTATTTCCCGTCAATTATTAATTTTTTTTTTTGTAATTATTAATTTAATTTTTATTTATTTCAACAATATTTTAGAATAAAAAAACTCAACTGAAAGAGTTGATAACACATTAATTTATACACACTAATTTGACCGTTAAAATTAATATTTGACTCTCATTTATTTGATAAAAATAGTTTTCTATTTGTAATTTCATCCCGATTTATTAAAAAAAACAAAAAAAACTCATTATATTTTGTTGTCGTGAATTCATGTATAATTTTAGTTGTTTTTAGTTTATAACTTACCATAGGATAAATTATAAATTTGGTCAGTTTGAGAGAAGTTGAGAGAAACTTAGTCATATGATTTGGAGAAATACACAATTTAGTTCATATGATTTGAAGAAATATAAAATTTTGTTTATATAACTTAAAAAAATAGAACTTAATTCTCGTGGTTTGATAAAAAGTTAAAAAATATTTCATGTTATCTGTGCATATGCAAATTAACTCTTAATATATGAAATGATGTGTTTTTTTTTTAATTAATTATTCACTTTTTTAGATTTATTTAATCTTACACATTAAATTATAATTTTTCAAAAAACGAGGACTAATTAATATTTACCCTATAATAAATGACCATTATTGCATTTCGGGTTTAAATATAAAATTATAAATATTCTATCTGAAAAGTGGAAATTTATAATCAACATTGATATAAAAGTAATAAGATAAAAACTGATTTTTTCCATATTTAAATTCGAGGATGATTTTGGATTTCTTGCTGGTTAAGTAAATTAAGTAAAATTACCTAAAAATAAATAAATAAATAAAATGATTTGATTTGTTAAAATAAAATCAGTATATATAGGTGGAGGGAACAAGAAAACTTTACCCCCAAGGCAGAGCGAGCAACATTGGAGTATAACAAGAAACTCTTCATCGTCGTTGTCGGAATCGGAGGTAGAAATGTATGCCTATGCGATTATTTTAGTTTTCCTTGTGTTTGAATCTCGAACACTGTTCGATTTCAAACAAATTATGAAATTATGTGGTGTTGCTTTTGCTGTTGTGTGATTCAACCGCGTTTCTCGCAGTTCTAGTTTGTTTTCTTCCATTCTGATCAGCATCACCATTAATGGCGGAAAAGGCTGCTCCGTGTTCTACATTGTCGACTGCTCCTCTCGGATGCTCCGTTATACCTATAGTTAACAAGCTTCAGGACATCTTCGCTCAGGTAGGCAGCCAATCGAGCATCGAGCTCCCGCAGGTGGCTGTTGTAGGCAGTCAGAGCAGTGGGAAGTCGAGCGTGCTCGAGGCTCTCGTCGGCCGCGACTTCTTGCCTAGGGGTTCTGGTATATGCACCAGGAGGCCCCTTGTGCTTCAGCTCTTGCAGAATAAGATTAACGATGAAGAATATGGCGAGTTCCTCCACTTGCCAGGGAAGAGATTCTATGATTTTTCTCAGATTCAGAGTGAAATTGAGGTCAGGTTACTTCTATGTTATTTTGCTGGTTAGTTAATAAGGTATATTAGTTAAGAGCCCTCTTTAATTGCATTCACTTTCATTTAGTTTAACCTTGTAATGTTGTGTGTGTATATATATATATATATATAGTCTGAGACCGACAGGGAAGTGGGTAGAAACAAAGGTGTCTCGGACAAGCAGATTCGGTTAAAGATTTTCTCCCCAAATGTTCTTGATATCACACTTGTTGATTTGCCTGGCGTTATAAAAGTTCCTGTTGGTGATCAGCCTTCTGACATTGAAGCGCTAATTAGAACAATGATCATGTCGTACATCAAAGTTCCCAGTTGCTTAATTCTCGCCGTCACACCAGCAAATTCTGATTTAGCTAATTCAGAAGCTCTTCACATTGCAGGAAATGCTGACCCTGATGGTGAACTTCTGCTATATTCACACTTTATCTTATCAACAAGTATTATCTAGTTCTTCATATTTTATTTTTGTTGTGATGACAGGTATACGAACCATCGGTGTAATCACAAAGGTTATATTATATACAATTTGCTCTATCTGATTCTTCTTTAATATTTTAAAGATGCTTTACTTTCACATTCTGATTTTGTTTGCTCTATTCTACAAATGAAAAATGCAGCTGGATATAATGGACCGAGGTACAGATGCACGGAATCTATTACAAGGAAAAGTGATCCCTTTACGACTTGGTTACATAGGAGTTGTCAATCGTAGTCAGGAGGTGAGCAGAAAGTTAACTAGGGGATAAGTTTAATTAACTGGAGTTTAGTAGTTAATTCTTCTTCAAGCTATGACTTGTATTAAAAAACTCATTGCAACTTGATATTTATGATAGCACATCCCATTTTTCTGCTCGGAGAAAAATTCAGATATACAAGCAAGAATTGCTTACAAAGTTAATTTCATTGGATATATATAATGATCTGAGATTTTTAATTGTGTGACCGAACAGGATATTTTACTGAATCGGAGCATTAAAGATGCCCTTTTGGACGAAGAGAAATTTTTTTGCACCCATCCCGTATGATCAATTTATACCAAAACTCAGCATAAGTGTCTAGAAACATATACATGTGTTCCTTACTTGTTATTGAATTTTGTATAGATATACAATGATCTAGCTGATCGTTGTGGCATTGCTCAGTTGGCAAAAAAGTTGAACCAGGTATATTCTGTGTATATGTTTGAATCTGCAATTGTTTGAAATTTTTAGCTCACAATGAGAAGTTGACAATTTTAAGCTACAATCATATTTTTTGGCCCTAATTTCATTAATAGGTTCTGATACAACATATTAAAAATGTATTTCCTGAGTTGAAGTCGCGTATAACTTCTGCCTTGCTTTCTGTTGCAAAGGAGCATGATAGCTATGGAGAAATATCAGAATCAAAGGTACTCAAACTTTCTTTTGCCTCTCCATGATCCTATCGGTCGATTTAGGGCAATTATATCTCCAAGTTTTGTGGTACAGTAGCTTGCTCTTTCATTGATTATATATTTTCCTGTCATAATTTCTTATGTGGGATGGATATCTCACAATGACAGAATGTTGTTACTTATGTAAAATAATGTAGAAACTACCAACATTTTATTTGTGTTCAGTGTTCATTATTCTCGAGATATATAAATATGATATAGTTAACTTCTGACTTTCCTTTGTTTAATTCTGAACTTTTCTTGGATATGTGGCGTATGACGACTTATTTATATTCAACTTTTGACTGGGGATAGGCTGATCAGAGTGCTGTTCTTCTTAATTATTTTTCAAAATATTGTGAAGGTAATAATTACTCTCCTTTTGTGCATGCAATTGTTTTGAACAATAATAACTTTTCAATGGGAAACCAGTGTTTAAGATCTTTTTGTGTGTGAATTTTAATAATAATACCACATAAGCTATATATATATTGTTGGTTTATGTTTACTAATTCCAAAATGATACTACTCTCTTTCTTTGTTTTTTTTTTGGTTTGAAACAGCATTTTGTTCGATGGTTGAGGGAAAGAATGGAGAAATGGCAATGCACAGGATCTCAGATGGAGCGCGCATTCACTATATTTTCCAATCAATCTTTGTAAAGGCTTTAGAGGTTAGTATCTTTGTTATATATGGACATTAGTTTTAATTTGATTGGATTCAACAATTTTTCTTTTTTGAAATTCTCCACAGCATGTTTTTCATGTGCACGGTATTTGCTTGATATCCAACCCTAGGAACCAGTTTCAATGTCTTTTTGATTTGGCCAAATCCAGTATGGTTAAAAACTTTTGACAGTTTGAGATTTTAAATATTAGACGAAGGATTAGATTGAAAATAACACACTTCGACAATTGAATTATAATTTGAATGTCAAAACACTTGTACGTAGTGCCCTGGGACGGGCACAGATGCCCCCGGGTGATGGGAGAAAAGTTATGATTCTCGGTCATGAAAAAAACTAATCCATTTTAGGATTATAAATCATGTTGAATTGTAATTATGGTAAGATATTTAGTAACGGGAGTCATGGGTTTCGAGTAATATTTTAGTATGGTTCGTTTCGAGTTCATCGCTTTTCACATGCTTCTAAGCTTGCATGTTGTGGAACAATAGTATTTAACTAGCAATATCGAGTAACTTGCATGGCATGGAACATTAGGCTTAATACATCTTCTGTTTTGCAGACTGTTTGTAATTTGTAGTTTAACTTTAGTATTTTTCTTTTGGGTTGGAGTTCTTCTTGCAACTTAGTGGACCGTTTATGGATGCCGGCGTAAATTATTTCATTGAAAGCTTGGCTTTCATTAAAAAAAGAAATAAGGATTTGTGCTCGTGCAGGAAGTGGATCCATGCAATGACTTAACTGATGATGACATTCGTATTGTCATCCAAAATGCATGTGGAGCTGAAGCTTCATGTGTCCTATCAGAAGTAGGTCTTATTCTGTTTGTTTCATTGTATGGTTTCTCTTTTGTAAAGGTTTATACTACTGATCTGATATGATTTTTTCAAATATGTAGGTGCCCTTTAAAGTTCTTGTTCGTCGGAAAATTGTTCGCTTACTGGACCCTAGTCTTCAGTGTGGCAGGCTTATATATGATGAGTTGATAAAGGTGAGAATCGTTGTATGCTTTTTGTATTTTGTATTTATGCTGACCATTATCTATTTATGAATTTTTGATATATTTTATATTTTCAGATCAGCCAACGATGTATGGCAAATGAGCTGCAAAGGTTTCCTATATTGAGAAAGCGTATGGATGAAGTTATTGTTAACTTTTTGCAAAAAGGTCTCGAACCCTTGGAAACAATGATAGGACAAATGATTGAAATGCAGGTAGGTTATTGATTTTTATAAGCATCTTCCACAAATTAGTAATTCAAAATAGTACAAGTAATTTTATGTTACAAATGTGGGTTTTAAAAATATTAAAAGTGGTTGAAAAAATGGATTATTTTAAACTTTTTTTAAGAAACACTTGATAGATGAGATTATCTAAAAATGCTTTTCTAACAATTAATCGGAAATCTTAAGAATTTGTAATAAAAATAAAAATAATTTGTAATTAATAGAATCAATATGGTGAAATTAAATAAATTTATTGAAAATATCCTTTCAAAAGTTTTTAAATAAGTATTACCCCAAACAGACTTGTCTTGCCTTGACTTCCAAACTAGTGACCGAACCACATGGACTTTGGACTGGACGAATGGATTATACTCTTATCAGATGCATGTCATTGGTTGATATAATTAAATTTATTCCAACTAAATTTTTGGGTTAGTTGGTGGTGTTTTAACATGATATTAGAAGTCTTGTGTTCAAACTCCTATAAATTTGTTTCATCAGTCACTATTGATTTTTACTTGTTAGACATTTTTCAAATTTTCAAATTTGCAAGTTAAGGAGACTCGTTTACTGCAGAATGATTTGTTTTATTTTCTGTTATATTATTTTTTTTTTATATTTAGAGTAAATTTTCTCTAGTTATTTTTTTCTTTATTATTTTTTTTTCAAACAATATATATATCCTTGTATTATTATTATTGGGAAATAAGAAAAAATAGAGTATTTTTCTTAAAACAACTACATGGTATAAGAGCTCATTAAGTCCAAACGGGTATTTGGTCCAATAAAATGAAATTGAGATCCGATTCAAGATTGGTGAACCCAAAAGAGACACCATCTTGAGGGAGGCGTGTTGAGGATTTCATAATGTCCCACATCGGTAAGGTGGAAAATCCTCCAAGCATATATGACATAAGGTGGGCTACTTCCTCTTATTGCCAATTGGTTTTGAGTGTGGTCGGAGATGGATCTATTCGTCTGAGAAGAGAAGAAAGACGAATGGTTGTGCGTAATTTGGCGGCTAGGTTTTGGGCTTGATACCATGTAGTTGTCAACTCTCCAAACACACTAGACATGTTTACCCCAGTGTACCTTATAAATCCTCAAAACCATTTTCTCTCATTCATAGTGACATATGGGGGCCTTTTCAAGTAAAAAATATTTAAGGAGCACGATGGTTTCTAACATTTATTGATGACCACACTAGAATGACTTGGACCTTCCTCATGAAGGACAAATCTAAAACTTCAAATCTCTTTCGTTCTTTTCATGTCATGATCTTGAATCAATTTGGAAGTAAAATTTAAGTTCTTAGAACAGTTAATGCTAAAGATTATTTTAATTCCAACCTTGGCCCATACCTATTATCTCATGGCATTGTTCACACTAGTTCATGTGTGAACACTCCTCAATCAAATGACATTGTTTAGCGGAAGAACAAACATCTTTTAGAGGTAGCTCGTTCTCTCATGGCTATTCTTACCGCAACCTTCCTCATTAATCGCTTGCCAAGCCGTGTCCTTAATTTTCAATCTCCTCGTGATATACTTCTAAAAAATCACCCTCAAATCCAAAACCTCTCTTCAAATTTGCCCTTTTGGTTGATTGGTTGCTCTTCATTTGTCCACAACCATTCTCCTCACCAGTCGAAATTTGATCGAAATCCATTAAGTGCATTTTCTTTGGGTATGCTTCCCACAACAAAGGATACAAATGTTATTCTCCAATCATTAGGAAAATGTACATGTCTATGGATGTCACCTTCTTTGAAAACCAACCATTCTTCATGAAGTCTCAAATTCAGGGGGAGATTATGATGGAATTTGAAACTGAGTCAACGGAGTCATCTATTCCCCAGTCTAGTATCCTAACTATTCTCGAAAATGTATCATCTATTCCTCAGTCTTGTATCCCAACTATTCCTGAAACTGTGACCTTAAATGAGAAACCTGATCTTAAATTGAACGTCTCTGAAGCTTCCCCAACTCGCATGCCCATTGTCTACACCAGGAGAAAAAAGGTTGTTATGCAAAATCAAGAATGTCAATCACCTGAACCAGATTCATCTTCATCGAATTCCACAAGTGAGAAAACCACTATTATGGTACATGTAATTGAGGATCTGACCTTGCCAATTATTCAGAGAAAAGGCGTCAGGCGTTGCACCAACCATCCCATTGAAAAATATGTTGCATATGGAAATTTACTTTCTTCTTAAAAATCCTTTGTGACACAATTAGACAATACTTATATTCTTCTTAACATCCATGATGCTATTAAGGATCCAAATTGGAAAGAAACTATTTATAAAGAAATTAAAGCCTTTGAAAACAATAAAACATGGACTATCACGAAGCTTCCTTAAGGAAAGAGTCCAGTTGGTTGCAAATAAATTTTTACAGTCAAATACAAATATGATGGTAGTGTGGAACAGTTTAAAGCCGGACTTGTAGCAAAAGGATTTACACAATCTTACGGGATAGATTATGAAGAAACATTTGCTAGAAATCTAGATTTTCAACTGCACCAACTTGATGTAAAAAATGCATTCCTTAGTGTGATCTCAAAGAAGAAGTTTATATGCAAATTCCTCCTGGATTAGAAGACAACTCTAATAGAAATATGGTGTGCAAGCTTAACAAGGCGTTGTATGGGTTAAAGCAATCTCCACGTGCATGATTTGACAGATTTTCACTTATATCTAGTGGCGATTACCAATGTCAAGCTGATCATACTTTGTTTTTGAAATCTTCAGACTACAAAACTTTAATCATAAATGTTTATGTTGATGATATCATCATTACAAGAAATGATAGTGAATAAATCAACACACTTAAAAGAATACTTTCAACTGAGTTTGAAATCAAAGACTTGGGAAACTTGAGGTACTTTTAGGCATGGAAGTGACTCGATCTGATAAAGGGATTGTAATTTCACAGAGAAAATATATTATAGATCTTCTAAAGGAAACGAGAAATCTTGGTTGCAAACCTGCTGAAACTCCCATGGATCCAAATTTAGTCTTTCGACTAAGTGAAGATGACACTCCAGTTGAAAGAGGCATGTATCAAAGACTAGTAGGAAAATTAATCTTCTTGTCTCATACCAGACCTGACATTGCCTACTATGTTAGCATCGTCAACCAGTACATGAACAACCCAGGTAAACAACATCTTTTGGTTGTAAACAGGATATTAAGAGATCCAAAATCCACTCCTGGTCATGGGTTGTTATTTAAGAAATCCTCAAATAGATGAGTGGAACTCTATACTGATACAAGTTGGACCAGGGAATTAACTGATCGAAAATCTATCACATGTTATTGTTCTTATGTTTGGAGTAATTTAGTCACGTGGAGAAGTAAGAAACAAACTGTTGTATCAAGAAGTAGTGTTGAAGTTGAATATAGAGCACTTGCCTTGGGAATTTGTGAAGGTATATGGATACAAAAGCTTTTAAAAGAACTTTAAGTTGAAACTAAAAAATCAGTGATAATGTTGTGTGATAGTCAATCTTCCATAAGCATTGCAAAGAATCTTGTTCAGCATGACATAACAAAACACATTGAAATAGATCAACACTTTATATTTGAGAAGGTCAACAACAACACTGTGGAGTTAAACTATGTTTCATCTCGTTGTCAAATGGCCTATATACTCACCAAGACTCTACCATGAACTTACCTTTGAAGAATTCAATTCCAAGCTTGGCTTGTACAATATTTACAATCCAGCTTGAGGGGGAGTGTAGAATGATTTGATTTATTTTTTGTTATATAATTTTTTCTATGTTTAGTATAAATTTTTTCTAGGTTATTTTTTCTTTTGTTATTTTTTCCTTTATTATTTCTTTTTCAAAAAAAAAAAAAAAAAAAAAAAATATATATATATATATATATATATATATATATGATTGTATTATTATTATTGGGAAATAAGAAAAAGCAGAGTACTTTTCTTAAAACAACTACACTTACAATCTTAGGTTAATTGATGATTTACCATGATTAACCCATTTTGTGGTTTGGTCAAAATGAACTTTCAATTCAAAGTAGCACTTTATAAAGGGATATGCCCAACAATGTTCACTTGCAGGTGGACTACATAAACACCTCGCACCCAGATTTTATTGGAGGAAGCAAGGCTGCTGAGTATGCCCTGCAGCAGGTCAAGTCTTTGAGGGCTCCTTCGACTGTTTCAAAGCAGAAGGTTTGTTTCCCTTCTAAAATAATCTACTCAAACTGTGTCTAAAATAACTGGTCTGTCTTTAGCTTTTTTAGTGCAACGGAAGTTAAGAGACTGAAACCTCATGGTGGTTAATACATTTTCTATGCCGGTTGAGCTGCTCACTTTGGCAGATTTATCTTAATATTTATACATAATTGTTGCTGACTAGGATTGGGTGGTTGAACCTGATAAAGCACCACCGTCTGAGAAAACTTCAAAAGCTCGAGCTCTACTGGCCAGACATTCAAATGTTTTTTTTACTGATAAGGTAAATAACACAACAACTTCCTCTACTTCTTTTTGGGCACATGATCGGTGAATAGTTCACCCTCACAACATTTGACTGGTTTAAACTTCTTAATTCTTCTTTCATGGCTCTACATTGTGATCTAATTGAATCAAGTTTATAATTTAAAATTCGTGAACTTGTCACATTTATTGGCGTTCTTATGACTCAGTTTGGTTCATTAGCAGGATGCTCGGCTCTCAGTTGATGGTGAAAAAGTTGCACCTTCGGGTAAGTTACTGTTTTAGAAATCTTAGGGAAATGACCATTACATTTTTGTAACCTGTTTATTTCGATTATATTTTGTATGGCTGCCCTATTTTTAAATATACATCAAGTTTTGAGATTTTTGTTGTTGGTTGAAAATTAAATCGGGCTTAGTTGAAATCTAGGGATGCAATGAAAAATCATTATGAATTATCCATCCGTATGCTTACCATTGAGGCCTAAATGAAATTAATTGAAGAAGATAAAACCTTTTTTTATGGGAAACAAATCATTTTTTTGATATCTGATAGAGTTGACAATTAAAATAGAGAAAAGGTTGAGGGAGAAGAAAATGGGACTCAAGTACATAGGCCAAGAATACTAAGGGAAAATACCACACGGGAAAAGAACAAAGAAATGCAAGCCTAACACCCTTTATATAGATGTGTGTGTCGGTGGAGACTTTGTGACTATGATGCTGAGGAGATGAGAAGATAGAAGAATCTCATGGGTGAATTCCTTGAGTGGATGCCCTCGTATTCAGAGCTTGTGAAGTTGAGTTGAAAGTTGTTGTTAGACGAGCGAGAGGATAAGCTAGTGTATGCCATTTATCAAGGCCCAATGTATTGCCGGAGAAAGAAATATATGTTGTTGAAGGTTCGTAATATTAGAGATCGCCAAAAGCTCGATTGGTCTTTGATCGACCATAGGGGAAGGGTAAAACCAGTTAGTGTAGATAGGTGTATTCGTGTATAGGGAGGGAGGAGTTTGATAGGAACTCATCTTGGTATTATTCAAATAGGGAGTTTTTTGAGAATTCTCTAATCTCCTTACAAAGGCCTAATCTTGTATTCTCTATCATTTACAAGACTAAGCAGTGCTTAATACATGCCTTAACTAACTCTAGTCAACTAATCTAACCTAATATGGGGTTTATCATTAGATTCATTACCTGACCCTACAAAATCCACATTGTCCTTAAAAGTGTAAGAATTAAGAAAAAGAAAAAAAAACTTTCTCTGGTAGTGACAAGAGGCATGGCAGCGGCTATGATTGGCGTAACGGTGGCGAGCATAGTAATACATTCCAAAAATCATTCTTATCTTCTTTAATGGCTGTAGGTATCATTTCATGGTGTGCCCGATTTCTTCCTTTCTGTAGACACCCATTTGTTGTCCTATTCGAGTCTTCTTTTTCAACCATCCAACCTTTTTTGTTTTTGAATCATTTTTCGATCACGCTTTAAATAAAAACTTGGACCACCTAAATTTTCTGTCTATGCACTTTTTCTTTCCCGGCCAAGAGGAATTTTTGTTTGCAAGATTAATGATTTCTTACAATTATGATATTTGCAAGTTGTTGGCATTCAATCTATCTCTAGGTTTGAATCTTGTTCCTTTTTCTATTTTTTTTCACTGTATTCAGATTGCATGCCGATTTTTTTCATTGTATCAATTTTTTCTCCTAGAATTTTCCAACTGTAATGCTTCTTGTCTTTCTTGTTCGACCATGTCTTTGTTTAATTCTTTTCTATCGCCTCAAGGTTGCAACTTTTTCTTGTAGAGGTTGGAATAAAGAAGCAAATGATTAATCCATTAATTTTTTTAAAAAATTTCGTCACTTATCTAGAAATGCATTTTGTAACGTCATCACTAAATACTTTGTTGAAGCCCTCAAAGGGTGGCACAGTAGTCGAAAGCTTGAGCTTTGAAGGTATGCTCCCCTCAAGGTCTCAGGTTCAAGGTTCATTTGTGACATTCATTTGTAGACACCTTCCGTGTCTCATTCTTTCGATGTATCCCAGTGTCGCAGCCTAGGGACAGGCCAGTGATGCCTCCAAGTTTAGAGTGCAAGTTCCAAGTTCTCGAGTCATCAAAAAAAAAACTTCATAGAGAATCGCTTCAAGATCCATGAATATATTGGTGAAAGATATTGAGGTGGAGGTAAAATATCTAGCGTGGGGATATACTTTCTTCATTCCTATCGATATCTTGCATCTTTTTCGTCTAAGTATACTTCTTTTTTTCTTTGATTGATAGAAAGTATTCTTACAGACAACTTAGACCATGGTCAAACATAGAAAATCTGTCCCAAAAGGTAGCACCTCGGATCTTGAGGGGAGCATACCTTCAAAACTTCGAACACAAGTAAAATAACTAATTACAACTGAAATACTAATTAAGTACTCACTAAGCTAGTCTGATTATCTATCTTGTCACACATCAGTCACTCCAACTTAAAAAAATAAGACTCCTCTGCTAGTACTGATGATAAAATTATCTAAGTTTTTTCCTGGTTAATGACTTTTTAGGAGCAACAACAAATACTTCTAGTTGGGGGATTTCATCTATTTTTGGTGGGAGTGATAACCGTACATCTGCCAAACAAAGTTCAGCAAACAAGCCATATAATGAACCCGTTCCTAACATGGAACAGTCATTTTCTGTGATCCGTTTGAGAGCGGTAATATCTTTGTTTTGTAATTGATGTTGGTCGATGTGTTTCAATACTTTAAATCTAAATAATATTTTTGCCGTTGTTAAAGCCGCCAGTGGATTTGAGACCTTCAGAACAGCCTTCAGACAAGGAGGTTATTGAAATTGCATTCACAAAACTGCTCGTGAGTTCATATTATGACATTGTTCGGAAGAACATAGGAGATTCTGTTCCTAGAGCAATAATGCATTTCCTGGTAATGTATATAGTCTTATGCAACGATTATGATTCTTTTACTGTTGTTGATTGTCTTTGTTTTCTGAAATGGTCTATAATAAATACTGTTGACACTATTTTAGAAAAAAGTTTTGATAATATCCTACAATTCCCTGCAAAGAACCCGAAAGTCCCTAACGTAAAACCTGCAAATAACTAACAAAGACTTTGCGATAGAAAATGTGCTTTGATTAATAACGATGAAGAGGGTTACAAAATACACTGAACAATCCACACCATTCGAGAGGGTGGCTCTCTCCACAAGTATTTTTCCTGGAGACTTAACAACTTCCAAAAGTAAGCATAACCCCTCAATCAACAAAACAGAAATTTAAATAGCTAACGACTTCAACGGTAACTAGCCCTTAGAAGAAGACGGTTGGTCTTGTCTTGTCTTCTTCCTTCTAGAGTAGACATGTATGATGGGCGGTCTTACATATAATTCATAATGTGTTCTCATTGGTGGATGATTCGTATGTTCAACCAACACTTGGTTCTGATGAAAAATCATCATGGCCCGTGTCTTACTGTAAAACATGATGAAAATCAAGTTGTCTTTTAATTTTCTCTGTCTCAAGCCATTCTGATTGTGTTATTTACTTGAATCCTTAAACTAATTTTTATAGGCTTATCAAAACTAATTTTTATAGGCTTATCATTCGTTTTATGGCCAGAATAATATGTATTGATATTATGAGTTAAAGCTTTGTGGTTCATGATCGCGATCTCAATCTAGGTTAACTATACCAAACGGGAGTTGCACAATGTCCTGCTCAGAAATCTTTTTAGGTACCTAAGTTTTTTTTTTTAAATTATTTATTTTGTATGGTGCAATTGATGCTCGCGGTTTATTAATGCGGTTTTGTTCTGTACTGATTTCAATGTGGGAAAATAGAGAAAACTTGTTTGAAGAGATGTTGCAAGAGCCTGATGAAGTGGCAGTGAAGAGGAAGCGCACACGAGATACCCTCCAAGTTCTACGACAGGCTTTTCAGGTATTTATGTTTTTTCTCTTCAATTCTGCAACCATTTACCAAAGCTGGTGGATTGGTGAAGCATATAGTGTTGTATCATTATAAATCACCAATCAACTCAAAATTTCAAGCTAATTGGGTTTTGTTGGATTGGTGTTTGACGGAAGAATTTGGTGCTTGAAAATGCTTCGAAATTCAGGGGTGTCTAAAAAATTCAAGATCTTGGTGATAAGAAGTTGATACGGTTGCCTTTTGGGCCTCAAACCCTAAACCATTCACTAATTTTGAAAATCAAATCTCTTTATTTGAACTCTTTTTCTTTAACTCCATCTTTTTCCCGCCCTATTTCTCCATCGTCAATGAGTTATTGGTCGCTTCCAGACTTCACTAACAATTTCATTAGTCACAAATCCAGCCCCATTTTCTCTTATAACAGTATTCAACTTTGTGTGATCCTGCTTATGAAAAAGGTTTTTAGTTTAAGCTCCTGCCAATTAACAAATTTTCGAACTTAACTAGTGTTTGGGGCAAGGGAATGAAAATAATTATAAGAGCAATGAAAATTAGAATGAGAATGAAAAAGAAAATGATTATAAGAAGAATGATTAATTGTGTCTGTGGATAAAAAAATGATTATGGGGAGAATGAATAATTGTGTTTAGAGTGAGAGAATGATAATGAGAAAAATAAAATAATGGGTATAATGTGAATAAAAAATAGTTATAGGAAGATTAAAAAGTTGTTATATGGAGAATAGAAACTAGTTAGGAGAGAATAAAAAGGTGATCTTTGGAAAAACGTGATTATGGGGAAATGATTCTCGGTAGCCCATATAATACCAAGAATCATCCCCTTCTTATTCTTCTCCTTTATTAATGGTGGGCCCAAACTCACCTAAATGGAGTTAGAGTTTGTGAATGGAAGCCTTGTCAAAACAAATTCTCCCTAAAAAACATAAGTTTTTTTTCTCATTCAACTTAAAAAAACAGTGTTTCATATGATCAGTAGAGGAGAAGAAGACTGGAATTATTTGTGTAATTTTTTGACATCTCATTAAATCTCAAACGTCCCTTAAGCATCAGGGACTAATTTTAAACATTTTAAAAAGTTGGACTAATATTGAATAATTGAAAATGACTAAAATAGAACAAATATAAGTCTAGGGATTAAAATTG
>JBBMEG010010923.1:16135-27420 GCA_037832605.1 Cyclanthera cordifolia
GGGATTAAAATTGAACAATTGAAAATCTAGTGACTACAAGGGAATAAATACGAAAGTTTAGGGGCCAAAATGATATTTTAACATACTTTTTATGATTTTTCTTTATATTTCATATTATGTAAAGTAATATCTATATATTAGAAAATTATTCTTAAAAATATTTTATGCTTGGATTGTTTTTTTATAAATATTGAATAGTTTTGTTTTATGTTTCCATTTTTTGTATGTCTGTCTCAATTTATACATTAGTACATGATAATTTATATATTTTATAAAAAAAATTATATTTACAAAATATTTTAAATGTTATCAAAATAATTTTTCTAATAATTATAAAATAAAATAAAATATTTATTTTATAAGAAGTTGTAATCTTATATTGTTCAAAAACATATTAAGTACTAGATTGGAAGGAAAAAATCATAAAATGTAAAAATATATTTAAAAATATATTCTTAAACTATTTTACACTCGCGTTGTTTTTGAAAAATATTTTCAATAACAGTTTTTTTATATTTTTTACGTTTGTTTCAAATTATTGTTGATGGTTATTATTTTTTTTTTTTTTATAAATTGTATCTTCAAAATATTGTGATCTAAAATATTTTAAAAATGATCAAAATATTGTTTTTAATAATTACGAAGTAAATTTTAATATTTTTTCTATAAGAAACTATAATTTTATGTCGTACAACGATTCAAGAACATATTAAATATTAGATTAAATGGGAAAAATCATGTAATATAAAAACATATTTTAAAATATTAAAAACATATTTTATACTCACGTTGTTACTTACAAATTTGTAAAAATAGTTTTTTTTATATTTTATATTCTTTATATCTGTCTCAAATTATCGTAAATGATAATTTATATTGTTTTCTTTAAAATTATATCTACGAAACTAATAAGAATCGGCTAGCCACTTGGTTCATTCACTACTAAGGGCATTCAAGAGGTCTTAGAATTCTCTCTTTTCTCTCAAAGAGAATACAAGTACAAAATTGCATAACCCTAAACCCTAATTTTAGGAGACTTACATACCCCTCTCTGTTTTAAAAGAAAATAAAGGAAATAAGGGAAAATAACAATATTTAAGTTCTATGGAGCAAACAATATAAGTAAAATCATAAAAAGTAATTTAGGATATGGGTGGGCCCCGCACATGGACCCAAACTCTTCTTCTTCAAAAACCTTCAACTTGATTAATCTCCTTACCTCCGAGAGTACACCCGTAAGGTCGGGGATGTATCAGAAATATATTTATAATTTAAAAATATTTTAAAGCTTATCATAATAGTTTTTTAATTGTTATCAAAGAAGTTTTAATATTTTATTCGAAACTATAATCTTATATCATTTGAAAGTTTAAAAACAGATTAAATATTAGATTGAAAGAAAAAATTAACATAATTTAACCAACTTCTTATATTAACAATCTTGATAAGAGGTCAATTACTCCGATTCCACAAATTGAAATTTATAAATAGATTTGTAACGTGAAAATAGTTGAGATATACGTATTCACACACATGCAAATGTCGAAGAAAAAAAGTCGGCTACCCAAATCTTCAACCTTGTATCCGCCCCTTAATGTATCTATGCTAAGTTAGCTCTGGTACGTACTTAAAGTATTCGAGTGTGTTGTTTTCAAAGCTGAAATAAATACTATAGTTCTTTTTTTTTCTTGTAGACATTGGATAAGTTACCTTTGGAAGCGGACTCTGTTGGAAGAGGCTTTAGTATGAATGCCGATTCAACGAGAATACCAAAGAAGGTGGAGCTTCAGGTACCTTTATCTGGAAATTCAGATTCTAATGAAACAGTATAACTATATTGCCTCCATTTTCATGAGCCATCCCTTCCTCTTAATGAAGAAGGTTCTATTGCCTACTTTAAACAAGGTTTTCCTGTGTTTCTTTAGGGCGAGAGGAATAGAATACTTTTTTGAGATTCTTTCTATACTTTAGATACTTTCATGGATTTTATTCATTTTCATCCATTTTAGTTATTCTTCCAGCATATTCTTTCGAATTCAATTGATTTTTTTGGAAAAAGAAAATTAAACAAATCAGTTCTCTGCCTTCTGTTGTGCGCACGATTACAGGGGTAGTCCACATTTCTTAATCTAGGTTGTTAGACTCTTATAAGACGACGTGTCTTTGGATTTAACATTCTTGAATCGGATCTCAATTTCATTTCCATTTCTTTTATTGGATTGAATACTCGTTTGAGTTTAATGATTTTGTATATCATATTAGATTAAATGAAATTTTATCTCAAACCAATTGACACCTAGCTAGTAAAGTAGCTCATCTATCTTAGAAGGTTTCCTCCCCTTTTTTGTGTAGGATCAAGAAACTCTCTTTTCCTTATAATCCCTGTATCCTTCTCCATATCAATTCATATATTATAAATAGAGAGAGATAGGTTAGTAATCCTCCTTAATCACCAAATCTCTATTCGTGATAGGCTAGATTATCATTGTTCCTAGTCCTTTTGTCTCTATTTTTTAGCTTTAATTTGACATAAACGTTGAATTATTATGTTCAATCATCACTATTATGCTTAGCTGCTTGCCAAAGTGAGCATAGCTTAAATGCACTAGCATTTGCTCGATCTGTAGTTCGAGTTTTCCCACTCCCATTATTGTAACCTCATAAAAAATATTATATTAATGCTTAGTTCTTTCTTTCCAATCATCCTTTTTAAATTCTAGTCTCTAAAGTATCGAACTGTAGATAGCTTTCCAACAACGCCACACTTGATCGAATTACCACTTTCCAATTTCATCGAAAATAATTTAGGGTGATGGGGAATAATGCTCCTCGCTCATGGGTCATTGATGATCACTATTCTTTTCTCTCCAAATCTCATTCTATCCTTAATCACTTTGCACTCACTCTTTCATCTCATTCTATCCATAACGACTTTGCACTCATGCATAATCATTCCTTCCACCCAAATAAGTCAACAGTTCCTCATTTCATTTACTCAAACACAAATAATTATTCTCTTTGTTACGTATTCTTCCTTTGTATTCTTATTCTTACGATAATCATTCTCATCCTCCATGCTCCAAACATCCCCTTAATAAAAGTTAAATTATATATTAAAGTATAAAGTTGCCAGGATACATAAATACTCTCATTTCACACATAAAATAGAATAAAAGATACTGAACTCTATCATGACATACTAATTCAAAGCTTGAAGAATCCAAACTTAAGTCAATCTATTCAACCAAAAAAACAAAGAAATCTGATTAAAAACACGTGCCATGACTATGGCAGAAATGAAGAAATGATAAGAAAGGCATAGCCTTTTGTCATAAGAAATGGGAACAGTTCAAGTTAAATAAGCAATGGGATATGGAAAAAGAAATAAGAAAACAATTCTTATCTCCCAATAAGTTTACAAAGGGAATTGAAGGGGTTTGTCTTGGTTGTGGTTAGGAAGGCAAGGCCTTGTTTTCCCATACCTCTTTAAGTCACTTCTATCCAATTTGATGGAATTCAGTTAGGCAAAAACAGTTTCTTTCTCCATATTATTATTAATATTAATTCATTGTCATTTTTTTCTTTTGTTTTTTTGCAAATAATTCATTCGCTTTCTCTTTCTACATGGAAGGGAAGGACTGAATCTGCAATAAAATATTTTAAAAGGGACATGTGGGCAGCATTAGAATTTTGACATGCTAAATTCTCAAATTGCTATTTTCTATTAATATCCTTTGCAGTTTTTTATAGAAGAAATCAGACCATTTTTCTTCCAAATTTAACAAAAGAAAACCATGACAGACAATTTCGGGTGAACCAAAATTTTCAAATTTTTTTTCTTCAAAAAAATATTAATCTAACCAAAGTAACAGGATGAATCCTTGTAATGGAGATGCCTCTATTAACAAAACGAGCATGTTCTTCTGGAAGTATTTCATCTAGAAGAATCTTCAAAACTTCTAGTGTCTTTACTATAGTCATGTCTTACATCACGAGAAAATGGCATGCCGCCGTATCCGTGCTAGTATCCTTGTTTAGTTTTGTTTTGCCCTTTTTCATAGTACTCAAATTTGATTTTGAGTTTTGTTTGTGGATTTGATCAAATCCCACCTAATCAAATCTAAACTTTTAGTGGGTCTTGTCATTTTGTACTGATTTGTGGAGAAAATTTAGAGTGAGGATGGAGGAATATTCAGAGCAGTTAAATTAAATTAATCTGAATTTGTTTCTTTATGTCTCTTCCTCATAAAACTGCCCATCTACTGCTTTGCTGGTTTCCATTTGCTCTGCTCTGCTCTTTTATGAAATTAGGCCAACTTTTAAATTGCCGTTTTCTAGCCATCATTTTCCATGAATATTGGCAACAATAAATTTGAAAGCAGCCTTCTTGACCTAAAATAGCTATCAAAAATTTCCACTTTTATTCAAGAGATGTTTGGTTCAAAATTTTTGAACTACATAGAATTTGGACAAAGAAATGAATTGTAGTTGTATTTGATTACTAAATTTTAAACAAAAAGCATATTTGGATTCTTTCAAATACTCAATTATTCTTATGGAATAAATCACTTTAGCATGGACATTTGACTGAAGTAATTGATTCCTAAGTAAGTGTATTTGATTAGTAGGTTAGGAAACAATCATAACATCTTTGACATCTCCAATATTTTAAGAGATGTTCGATTTGGAAGTATGAAGTATTTGTACAAAAAATTGAGCTACCTTTATAATTTTATTTGGTCAGTGGATTATTTTGGACTCCAATATTTAAAGATATGTTTAGCATAGAGTACTTGTACAAAGAAATAAATGACCATTGGAACTGTTATTGTATGTATTATTAGGTTTGAAGTTATTAAGTGCAAATTTGATAGCTTAGTTTATGTAACCCAGTAAGTAGACCTATGTAACCAATGGAAACTTGAGTCAATCATGTTTATTCTTTTTCCTCATAAACAGTTGTGCTCAAGTCAGACAACTACAGTAAAGGTCAAATTGGATAGGGAATGTTGAAAACTTTGAGCAAGCAAATCAGACATGCATCAATGAGTTTAGAAATTGAATTTTCAAAAGAATAAAATCCCATATTCCAACTTTTTTGCTCTTAGGTTGTTTCCCATTGCAATGACAGTTACAAAAAGAAAAGAAAAAAAAAAGGGAAAACAAAACCCCTCTTCAGATCCATTTTTCCTCTACATTTCACAATCTCCCACACATTTTTGAGTGCAGGGCAAAACTACATTAGCAGCTTTAGAAAAGAAAAGTGATGCAAAACAAAACCACCTATCTCATCTCATCCCTAGCTATTCCTTTCCCTTCAAACCACCTGTTAAAAAGCAGATTCAAAACAATCAGTTTCAAAATCCTAAGAAAATACTCAATTCAAGCTCAGTGATTAACCATGAGTTTCCAAAAACACAAGCAATAAAACTTAACTGGTTCTTTTGCAATCTATTTCCTGATAGAGAAGATTGAAGGAACCCAAAATGCTCTGTAAATTCTGATCTTTCCTGAAACAAAACCATAAACACAATGTCAATCTACATGCATATTAGACTTCGCTTTTTTTGTTTTAATGTTAGGGAGGTGGAGAAGAAGAACAGACTCAAGTACCTGAAAATGGCCAGTTTGAGAGAAGTTCATATCCAAGAAGCTTTCCATGGAAGCTTGATTGGTGAAATCATTCTATAGATTTGAAAGAAAGCAAACTATAATGAGTGCCCAATTGAGAAGAACAATCATTACAGACAAAGCTTAAAAAGGGTCTAAAAAGGACTGTTCTAGAAACTTACATTAGTAAAGTTGTGAGTAGAACTAGCAGTGTCATCTAGGAAGGAAATAGGTTGATCATAACATTGATATTCTTCAATTTTCTGCTTCTTCCTCAATGCAGCTGAGTTAAAAGCTTGAGAAAAATGGCCATCAAGTTCATGAGAGCAAGCATCATCTTCAAACAACTGTGGTGGGCCAGAAGATGCATCAGAAACCATGGAAAGATCTTCCTCGACCTCCTCTTCTTCTTCTTCTTCCTCTTCTTCATTAGCTTTAGCCTTCCAATACCCATCACAGAAACCAGTTTCTTGACCATGAGAAAGAAAAGAATGCTCCAAATACAGAGTCCAACCAGACTCACACCCACTGCTACACTCAGAACCCAACAAATCCATAATCCCAATCTCTATTTTTTTCTCTCTCTCAGGTATTTTATCGAACGGGTGGTGTGCAACAACCCAAATCAAGGACAAAATAGAGACCAGATTAGAATGGGATCCCAAAAACAAAAAGGTATGAACATTCCACAAATAAGATCTCAGAAATAAGCAACCAAAATCTCTCTCTCTATCTCTCTCTCTCTCTATATTATATATATATAGATATATCAAAAATTTAGTGAAAAAAAATAGAGGGAGAAATCCCAAAACAAAAACAGGGGTTTTATGTGAAATGAATGAATGAAAATGAAGAAAGAGGCAGTTGGGAAATGGTGGGTTTATAGAGTTTAGATGATGCATGTAACTGAGAGAAAGAAAGAAAGAAAGGCCACAACCTCTTCACATGCAAGACAGCGAGGCATTTGTACGCTCTTTAAAACCTAAAACTTGGTACATGTCCATATCTCCATAATTAACTCGACATTAGTATAAATCTGATGATCAAGAGGTATCACGTTTTTTAGTCCCCACGCAGATCGTTAAAATCTCAGGGAAGGTTCATGTCTTAAAATGTATTATTACCCATTTTCAGTTCAATTTCTTCCCTTTTGGCCTTTATTAGAGCAACAGGAATGAGAAAAATATTATTATTAATTATACAGAGACCTAATCGTTCCTTCATGATTTTTTTTTTTTATAACTATTTTTCATTCTAAAGATATGGCCTCATTCCATCATTTCTTTTACCCAAAATGTTATTGATTCTTTCTTAATTATTTATTTTAATGAAATAATGATTCTCTATGACTCAAATACGGATATAATCAATTTTTGCGATTGAAATATGTTAATAGATGGGTTTTTTCCACACTTTCTTTGTATTTGCACTCTCTTATTGTCATTTTCATTCAATTTACATAATACTTTGTTTTTCCTTTGGTGTTTGATCTGAACTTGTGTTGTGGTATATGAACCACTTAAAAAAAAAGAGTGGTCTGAAAGTGGGCATGGTAGAGGGATTATTTTTGGTTTTAGTGTACAGAAACAGAAATAGGAAAGAATTTGGGATTTGGCTTTGTGTGCAGAAGACAAAATCGTCAAATCTCCTTCACTTTTTAAATTCTTTTTTCGGTACTCCCATCTTTTTTTTCTTCTTTTCTTCTCTTCTTTTCTCAATGTTGTATCAAAATTTCGTAGTGGGAATAAATGCCTAATTGTTCGTTGGTTTTCGGTTTTAAATTGTGGTGGAAAATAGATGATGACAGTTTTGAGCTTTCAATTAGGGTTTTGTGGTGTTGTGTGTTTGATTTTGAGCGAAGAATTAGGTTAAACTCATGGAAAATATTGTCGCATAGTTTCTTATAATACAACACTAATAATGTACTATAAATTTAAATATTTTAGAATTTGTTCATTTTTATAATTATTTTGAAAAAAGAACACATCTACTATCATTTTTTTTAATTCATTCTATTTTTTTTTTATGATAACATTATGGTTCCTAAACATTTTGAATTTAATATTTAAAAATTTTTAAATTCACAAAAATACATGTGTTGATTTTGCTTCTTCACTATCCTGGGGTAGCCACCTTTGCCAGGTCTCGAATATGAGATATTGAGGGAGTGCACCTTCTCAAGTCTTGAATCAGCTAAGCCATCCTTCGGAATTTTTTTTTTCTACATATATCTTTATAATAATCTCTGGCAATACTTTATTTATATATTTATTATTATTATTATATTATATTATATTATTCTTTTCTTTATATTTAATACATTCTCTTTTTATTTTATTTTTTTATACCATTAGTCTGTTAAAAAGTGTAAATATTAAAATTTAGAAAACGAATATTAGTTAGCAAACTCCAAACGTATTTGCACTCTAACAATTCATTTGATAATGTTCGTTAGCTAGTATTACTTTGTCAGCAGGACAAATCACATACCTATACTCATTTCACGTTTTGATTCATAATATATGACTAAAACTTACTTCAACTCACACCTTGAAAATTTGTGTATCTGTCTAGTGTATTATATTATTTCAAATTACTAGTACAATTATACTCTTAACCGAGTGAAGCACTACTCACTTCACACTCCCTAATGAGTGAAACACTGTCTACAATTCACTTTGAACTCTCAAAAAAATGAATGACAAAGATCAACTGATTGCATACTCTTAAAAGAATGAAACACTCTAGCAACTTATCAAGGGACTATCAAACGAGTGACACACTGCTAGCAACAGAAACGAAACACAACTAACAATTTATGATAAATTCTCAAAACCTCATTTAAAAATGTTGAGATCAGTTCATGTAGATGAGGGAAAAAACATAGCAAAAATGTGAGAATTAGATATTTCATCAATAAAAACACGAATTTAGAGGCTCAAATTTCTCACTCCATGCTATTTAATTAAAAATTAATAATAATCTTTTCAAAAAAAAAAAGTAATCATAATAAATACATTTGCTATAAATTTTACATAAATAAAAATAACAATAAAAACTTATTGTCATTCAACATAAGTCAACTCGACCAATTAAGATGATATTTAACTATATAATTTAACCGGTTAAAACATAAATCATCAATTAATAGACTAAAAGTTTCAATCTTGGTATTTGTTTGACTAAATAATAATAATAATAATAATAATAATATCAAATGAAATGAATTTAAGTGGAGGAGAACACCATGGCCCATGCATTAAGCATGAGCTGTTTCTCCAAAAACCAACCAAATAATTGTTTACATTTTTGAAAAAAAAAACAACTCAAAATCTAAGAACAAAATAGTTTAAATCTAACATGGAATGAACAAAGTAATAATAATAAATAACAATAAAATGCACAAAGTAAACAAAAAATCTACAATTGATATTAAATATATAGTTACACAAAATCAAAAGTAGCCTCACTTATAGAAGTGGAATAATGATAAATCAATGAAAGATAATGTGTGAAAGAGAGAGAGAGAGTAGAATACCTAGCTATCAATACCTTCTTTGGAAAACACTTCATTATTTCTTTGCCTTTTTTAAAAGTACTTCTAATTGTAGCCAAACATAAACATTTGAGATCCAATACATACAACTAGTTTAAAAATCATAGCTGTATATTCTAGAGGGAAAAAAAAAACCCTAGTAAATGTTAGTATGAATTTGATAAATAGAGACAATATTTCATCTCAAAATCATGTAGTAAATATATAGTCCAACTTTCTTATAAAATTATGGGACTTTTTTATTCGGTTGAAAAATCTAATCTGATTTTTCTCAAATTCAAAATCAAATTAGAATATCAAATAAGATGAATTAAACAAATAAAGAAGGATGGAGAAGAGAAGATACAACGCACCAATTTAAAAATAGTTCGGGAATTAGCTCTATATTCACTACCAAAGTTCAGAGATGATATTCTCATTCAAAATTTTCAAGCTCAAAGTGAAACTTCAAAGAGGCACAAATTGTGACTATCTAACTCTCCCAAGGAAGAAAGAATCGTATTATGAATTTATATTGTACTCTACAATACCATTAAATCTTATTTGTCTAGCTTTATATTGATAGTATGGTATCAGTACTTTGGCCTCAGTTACATGGGTAAGATGCACGATCTTTAATTTAAATGTACGGCTTATGAGTCATGCATCCTTCTACATTAACCATGCCCGATCACTTTGGTGATTCAAAGTTCCTATATCGTTTATCAATTTCTGTTCAGCAATTGTGTTTCTTTCTTTTCTTTTGAATTATGGAATATATCCCAATTATTAAAAAAACTTTATTCCAAATTAAATACAAATTTAACTTAAAAAATGAAATATGATTCACAATTAAAATCTCCTTTTTAATCTCAAATCCTACCAACCTAATATTAACTACTTTTTTTTTTTTGTTAGAAAAAAAAAAAACTTTATTCAATTTTTTTTTTCTACTTTTTTGCTTTTATCTTTTCTAATTGTCAAAAACATAATAACGGTTAAGAAGAGAGATTTCCCTTTTATTTTTAAGTGAAAAAAAAAGAAGTGAAAGTTTTTGTTTAAAATGAAATATCATAATTACATAAGTTAATATATTGAATATACGGTCTATAAAAAAATGTAAACATTTTAATTGAAAGTTTTTGGAAAGTAAAATAGCTAAAAATAGACATTAAGAAAATATAACTTAATAAATTTTCCTGGTTTAAATTTGATAATTAAAATTTTATGAACTAAAATTAAATAAATTAAATCAAAAAAAAAAAATTAGCTTAAAATGTTTTGTATAAAAGGTATGGTCATAGAAATGTCACATGCAGTCACATTCTCGCATATCCGAACACACATACACAGTCATCTCTACCCTTTTCAAGAAATACGCTCAGCTGTGGTTTTGCCTCTAACACGTGTAAGCACGTGTGCGTTTTTTATTTATTTATTTTTTCTTTTTTGCATTTCTGAATTCCCCAAATATTCACACACATGCTCCCACGTGCACACGATTTTCAACCTCATTTTCTTAATTTCCCTCAAATCTCTTTTTTGTTTCTTTTAAATAATGTTAATTCACACTTGTGAAACATGGGTTCTAATTCCAATGTTTTTCCACCATTTCTTTTTTTTTTTAATCAATAATTAAAAATAACAAATGTAATTTCCACACCTTCATTATTGTTATATGTTACCCTATTCTTTTTGTCATACTCACATTTTAATCTCACTAGACATATCAAATCGAGCGTTAATGATGCTAAGGATATATGTTTAGCGTACATCATTCTCGTCTTATCTATTATTAGTTTATTTTTATATTTATTTTTTTATCTATTTTCTTGTTTTATTGTCGTAGCCAAACATACTTTAAAATATTGCGCAAAGTATTTATATCTTAATTTTTATTGATATATTAGCGAGTGCAAAGATAATTTTGATGATAAATAATGGATTTTGATATGTGTGTGTGTATATATCAACCCATGTGGACCTAGTATTGAAGATTTTGAAGTGTTATAAAAAAGAGTAGCACTATAATTGGTTTAACGTGAACACTTTATTCAAGTTGCATAAGCTGATCTATTTAAATGGTGAAAGTGAGTTGTATTATCTTATATTTGATGATATATATATATATATATATATA
>JBBMEG010010933.1:0-31849 GCA_037832605.1 Cyclanthera cordifolia
GGCATGCGGCCATGGGCAACAAGCCTTGGACAAGCATACATGAGGTGTCAGGGCATACGGCCATGGACGGCCATGGGTAACACGCCCTGGACAAGCCCAGGACAAGCATGACCGTGACACATGGCACTTACTAAGAGAGATAAGCATGTCAGAATTGATGGGCTACACTATCAATGGATGGTTAAAGAATTTAACCAAATCCTAGACCAAAAAATGGTAACTGGAACCAAAGGGATAAGATTTATCCTAGTATTGAGTTTCTGGTCGAGAAGAGTCTCACGCTAGAAGAAGTATTGACCGATCTGTTGACGACACTTACTCTAAACCTTTCTAGTTATACCATGGAATTGACTAAAAATTAAAGGGTTTCCTGTGATTTTAACTTGATAAGTTATAAAATCAATTTTTATGTCGAAATCATCAATGACGTTTTAAATGACAATAAAACTGAAATTTTCTTTTAACTAATAATCAAGCAACATGCCTTAATCACTAATCTCTATATTGTCAATTGACAAATTAACCAAAAAGAACTACATAACAAGGAAAATTAATATCAACACAACTCTTATAGTTCATCGACATCTTGACAATTCTTATAGTTGAGTCTATATGTTGGCGTACATCTCGGCCAAGAAGCCTAAGAGCATGGTCACAACTTATAGCATAATATCCCTAAAGTAGTAAGCGGTATACTTGGAGTTGATCCCTCCTACGGGACAGGTGAGTTCGAATCTGAGGTCAACAGGCACTGCTGATTATGGAAGAAGGTTGAAAAGTGCCAATGATTCAGTAGCCAAGTACTGCGCGCTACAAGTAACCTCTTCAGGGTAGGTTATAACAAGCTCATAAAACTTTAGTACCCAAGAGCAGGGACTCAACTTCTTGTGCAATGGAGACAGTACCAAAACATAAGTATAATGCCAAAATGTATGTGTACAAAGGTAGCAAGAAAGACAGGTACCGTATGTTTTAAAGGCAGTGGCAATCACCACTGAAGCATCGATACCGGGAGCTGCCCAAGGCCCTTCAGCGAAAAACCACATTTCTTTCCACCCCTTCTGAAAGTTGGGGCATGCTACTAAGGGATAAAGTTTACTCATGGGCGTGAGGTAACATTCCACCGTAACATCAGGATGTTGGCAGAAACGATACAGAGAAAGAAGGTCTCTGGCTCTAAAGAGACCTTCGAAGCAGGTATACACCCAGAGGCTGTAAACGCCAAAGAAGACGTTCCAAGTGTTATGAGCCAACTGCGCCGAGTCAACCCAGCCATACTAAAACATTCTTGAATATGAGGTATAAGGGGTAGCCGGACCCCTCTGTCAAACATGGTGGTGTAGAGTGCCATCTCACTTCGAGGAGGTTTGTGGTATATCTCTACGTCAAGCGGAAGCCAAAGAGTGATCTCCGATGGGATAAGGTATTTGACTATAAGTTGGTCCAAGTCTTGTTGAGTCAAGATAGACTCGATCAGATGGGACCCATATCCTACCATCAAAGTCTTGCAATGATTTCTCTAATGAGAAGAGGAGGCCAAAAGGTGGTGCAACTCAGTCTTGTAGTCAGAGCAAGTATCCATGAGCTTAAAGGTAAAGAAGTACTTGCCAAAGAACAAGAATTCCCAAAAGAGGTTATAAACTGGCAAGTCTATGAAAAAAGAGCCTAAATAGCCTAGAAGTTGGAAAAATGCTTAAACGGGCAAGTCTTTGTAAAAAGAGCCTAAGTATCCTAGCAATTTAAAAAGCAACGAAAAGTGGGCAAGTCTCTATAAAGAGAGCCTAAGTAGCCTAAATGGTCGAAAAACTATTTAAACGAACAAGTCTCTATAAAGAGAGCCTAAGTACACTTAAAAACAAAGATATAGCCTAAAGTAGATGAATCTCTACCAACAGAGCCTAACAAGCCTATTTGGTATAAATTTGAAAAATAACTTAAAAAGGTGGCCAGACTCTAACGGGGGACCTACCTAGTACGAAAATTAATATAAAATTACCATAACTCCAAAACGTTCCTACATGGAACCTAAAAATTTCGGACTACATGCATAGGGGTGAAAAATCAAAAAGTGCCTAAGTTAAAGGGTGAGACTTTCCAAAAATAAACCTACCTACTAACATAAAGTCGAGGAAAAGGAGGGTACATACCGAAAAGTTGAAGTCTAACGGATGCTTTCCAAAAATTCAAAACGCGAAACAAGTCTCTTCCCACACTTTGGAAAAATCATAAATTCTAGCCCAATGAGAGGCAATTTTCGACCAAAAGGTTTAAAAAAGTTGGGTGAATTTTTAGAATGGAAGTTTTATGAAAAAAAAAGCTATGAAAATTTCTCTAAGGATAAAAACTATTCTTTAAAAGAGAAAATAGCCTTTGGAATAAATGAATATCATTTAGAAAAAGATATTCTTAGAAAATAAGAATATGCCCTTTTTAATATAACTAAAAATCTTAACGTGCGAACGTGTATGTTTTTTTTATTGTTTCGATTATTAAAAAATTAGTAATAAAGAATAAACAGTAAATTATTTAATTTAAAAACAATTAATAAAGAGCTAATAAAAGTAGTTAACTAATTAAATGAGTACTTATTTATATACAATATTTTTTATTACATTTTCAACCTTTGAATTTGACAAAATTTTAGTTGTTTTCATAAAGATCCCTCTCGAAAGTGCAACATGTAATTGACCATGTGAAAAGATATGTTGTGGAAGATAGATTCCAACATGTTGTATTGTTTGTCTTTGTGCTTTCTTGATGGTCATTGCAAAACTTAATCGTATTGGAAATTGTTTCCTCTTGAATTTGAATGGATACCCTTCATCATTTGCAGGACTTAAAGGTATACGTGGTATAAAGACTTCCTTACCAACATGTTGTCCTATAGTTATTTTAGCATAAATCAAATGTTTTCCAAAATCTCGACAGACCACTCTTGTCCCATTACAAAGACCATTATCCAAATTTCTGAGAAGCATCATTGGACAATTTTTCTTTAAAACCAATTTGTGGGGTGGAAGACCATTTAGTAATTCTCGGTGGTAGTAATTATTTATATCATCAACAACTTCATCATAGCTTATAAATTCTTTGGCTTCACGATGAAAGATATTGATCACTTTTTCATTGAAATTATCAACATTTTCATTTGTAGTTGCGAGAATTTCTCTTTGTGTTATATATTCAGATGAAGTGGCATTGTTAGCTAAATCTGGAAAAACGAAATGAATCAAATCTAGTTAAGCACCACATTCATCATTGTTTTTTATTACCATGTCTTCTAGAATGCAAATGAAATCTTCTTTAACTGTTATTTCAGTATCATTTCCAATCTTTAGTAAATACTCGACAAATTCATTGTCTTCTTGAGCTCTCATATTCTTTGATAGTTTTAGTTTTGGCATTTCTCTCATAAGTATGATCTTACCAAATTCTGAGCTACAGTTTTTTACCTCCTTGCTCGTGGAACAACTGGTAGGACTTGTCGAAAATCACCTCCAAAGACAAATACTTTCCCTCCAAATGGTTCATTTATATCCATAATATCTCTTAAAGTTCTATCAACAGTTTCAATAGTGTACTTCTTTGTCATTGGTGCCTCATCCCAAACTATAATTTTTTCACGTCGAAGTAATTCAGCTCTGCCACTTTGTTTTTAGATTGTACACATGGTGGAATCGTTTGCATGTAATGGTATATTGAACCTCGAGTGTGCAGTTCTACTTCCAGGCAAGATCGAAGCTGCCACTCCAGAAGTTGATGTTACAAGCTATCAAAGCATTTGATCTTATATTAGCAAGCAATGCACGATAGAGAAGTTTTCCCAGTTCCTCTCAGTCCGTCAACAAAGAATAGACCTGATTTGTTTTAATATATCCTTTTGATTATGAGATCGTAGGCATTTTTTGTTCTTCATTTAATTTAGATGATGTCAAAACATCTTGATCTGATACTCATATCGACTGTTCATCTCTTATATCTTTGTTTTCCAAAATCCTTGGATGTAATAACAAATCACTCATCTTTGGCAAATCAAACATGTTGATATCCTTTCCTATTGCTTCAAGAAATGTTCTTATGTCATTCAGTGTATTTTTAATTTTTAATTCTAATGGCATGACGTTTTCTCGAGCATAATCTTCAGATAGTGCATCAAAGTAACTTTTCCAAGTCAGATATAGATCCAATGCTGGTTGATTCGTTTTACCAAAATAATTATCGAAACCCAGCTCAGTTGATTCACCTAAATTTTTAACATCAGTTGGTTCACAATATGCCAGTAACGTTGCAAATGTAGGATCGAAAGGCAACACTAGAGGGGGGTGAATAAGGTTTGCTAAATTTTTAGTTCTTTAAAAATAATTTTATGATCTAAACTTTGTTAACTAAGAACACTTAATAAAGTAAATATGAAATGCAATAATGAAATAGCGGACTATAAAAGTTAAGAGAAAGGGAGACACCAAAGTTTTTAAAGTGGTTCAGAAAATTTCTGCTCCACCCCCAAGACTCCTTATTGGGGATTCTATTGGTGATCCTCTTACGGGTGAGAACCAAACCTCCACGGCCATCTTTTTCTTAGGCTAAAGAGAAACCTAAATCCTTTTCACGGGTTCAAGATTAAACCACTACTACTCTCTTTTTTTAGGCGAAAGAGAAACTCAAATCCTTTTACTGGTTAAGGATTAAACCAACTTAGTTTTCTCACAACCAAGGTGTGCTCACACACCTTAATACGAATCCCAAAATAAATATTGAAAAAAAACTTTACAAAATACCTCTTGAAGGCTAGATACACAAGTTTAGCGTTGACAGCTTCTTCACAAATTTGTAATACGCCGATTTAAGAATATGTGAAGTAGTCAAACTTTTAGAGGCTGTTTAGAATGAATATGTTGCTGTCTCTAAATTCAAAATTTGAGACAAGTGATTTATGGAAGAGAAGATAAAAGGCGACCGTTGGATTTATGGCAAAATGATCAACGGGTGAGATTTGATGAAGATGTGATAAATTGTGGCCTTTATATTTAGGTAAATGTAATGGATAGATAAGATTGAGTAGAGATGAGATGGAAAGAGATTTGGTGTGAAAGGAAACAATAAAAGAAGGAAAATCTCGTTTTTCCATTTGGCGAATTTTCCTTCCGAACTTCAAATGTTCATATCTTCCTCATTTTAGCTTCAACTTGAACGATTCAAAATGTGTTGGAATCGTCTCTTCATTATATACATATTAACCCCTTCAAAACTCCAAAAATATCAGTAAACAAAATTCGAGTTAACCGCAAAAAGCCTATGAAATGTGTTCGGCATTTGAAATGTAGCTGCTTCATCTAAACATTCAATTATACTTTGATCTGATTAAAGAAGATCTCCCTCTTGAGCCACCTCTTTAAATGTTGAATATTTTTTTCCATTGATGTTCAACAAAGATTGGAAAGATGTTAGGCCTTTCACATGATTTAATAATAAACGTAAGTAATATCGTTGTTCTTCTTTTTAGGTTTGCGCCTGCTATTCGTGCTATAACTTGTCTTCTTTTTCTTTTCGTCATATTCGAGCTTGTTTGTTCCAAACATAATATTCTGAAAATTCTTTATACAAATATTTCCTCGCTTCTATATAGTTATTGCATAATTCAAAAAATTATGTCAACATTGTCTTCGAAACATGATCTCATTTGATAACTTTCTCCAAATTTTGATTTTCCCAATATGATACCATCTAGTTATTAGGAAGGTGCAGTTGTAAATTTATGACAACTGGAGAAATTTCATGTAACTTGAAGTCATAAATTCTCCATAATACTTCTTGTGTAGATACTGATCTTGCATCTAGAAATTCTTTTATTTCATTGATAGTTTTAGTATCATCATCCTAAGATATGTGTACACTTGCTCTGTCATGACCTTTGTACATATATTTGTATAAATATTTAACCGCCTTCAAACCCAAGCATATTTCAACATTGATATGGCAGTTGTATCCTAAAAGCATATGTGGATTACAAGGAACTACCAATCTATTATTATAGTTTGCATTCCTCACTTTCACCTTTAATTGAGTGACAAAAATTTTCAGGTTTAAAAGTTTCTAACTGTCATTGGTATCAATAAAAATATATATACTTTATGGAATAAAAATATTGAAATTAAAATGAAAAGCAATAATCATTATTGTATCAATATTAATAATATTGAAATATCAATATATTTATATTTACCTCATTTTCGTCGTTCCTCCGTTTATATTGGATATGCATCTTTTCCTTGTATTGTTTTCGTAGAGAATGCTCTTGGATAGTGAAATCTACATATTCTGTTGACCATGCATGGACTTTTATTATTATATTCTCCACAGGGACCATGGAGCATGTGTTTGACAACACTATCATAAAGAGTGGGGTTTTGATCTTTATTTGGTATTTCTGCTTGAACATACCAATCATATTGATCTGCATTGACAATTTTGTTACCATTGTTGAATATAATCAAGATGTGTGCATGTGCCAAGCCTCTTTTTTGAAATTCAATAACATATACAAAAGCAGCAACTTTTCCAAAAATTTCCTTTTTTACGATTTGGTCCTTTAAATCCATTAGCTTTCCTCTAAAGACTCTCGAATAAAGGTCTAGTCTATTAGGAGGACGTTGATTTTCTATTAGCTCATCTTTTATCCGTTTCCACTCTGCATTACATGTCATTGTGATGATGAGGTATGGTCATCCAAAATGTTGCACTAATGTCATAGCATTTAAGTATCGACGTCTCGTATCTCTTGGCCCACCAACAAATGATGCCAAAAGTACAATTCTTTTACCGACCTTGTTTCCTCTTGTTTCTCCAGCGTTTACAATATCTACAATTCCTTGATATAACTCAGATCGAATATGAGATTGTCGTGTTCTATAAAAGTCAAGTCTAGTTGTTTCAAGCTTAATGTACATATCAATAATGTATTGTTGCAAGAATCTTCCAGCTCGAAAAAGTATTGATTTCTCACAGTTTCTGATTTGTAACTACTCACGACATGATACTCTTGTAGGGCTGCCCTTCGAAACTCCAATAAAATTATGAAATATCTTAAAATTAGTTTAATTAAAGTAATAAAAAGAAAGTATTATTTTATTATTAAATGTTGTGGAATAATTAATATTAAAAATATGTATAAATATACATAAAAATTCAACATTAATTTATAAATACTTTTTATAAAAGAACCATTTACCTTGATGTTCATTTTCGATGACATCTTTTGCATAACACAATATCTTTGATTCTTGAACTATGTTGCTTAATTATGATTTCTTGTATCATTATTTTCTAGTGCTATATTTCTTGTAATGTCTTGATGTCAACCAACCTCTCCAAGTGGAAATAGTAAATGATATTGTAGTGGATCATAACAACTATAATAGTGTTGTATTCTATGACGATTACCTGAATGAGCATGGATAACTATATTTCTCTGAAATGGTATATTATTATTGTTCCCTTCAATCCAAATAGCAGCTACTTGATCTGTAGTGGGTGCATTATGTGACAGCCCGACCTTTTTGCCCTTAATTCGAGGTTAGTTTTATTCTTTTTGAACTTACCGGGAATTCCAGAGGTCGTAATTATTTCTTGTTTGGCATTATTAGCATTTTATTAAAGTTTTATTCAAGGGGTGTGAAATCGAAAATTGAAAACTACGGGTAAAATGATCATTTTTCGCCCTAGGGGAATTTTTGTAATTTCTGCCACCTATTTTGTCCTTATATAAAAGGACAAAAGGGACAAAATCATTAGGTTTTGGAAAAAGTTGTCAAAATTTCTGCACCGCCCAATCATATCCTCTCTTTTTCTACAAATTTCGACAGTCGCCGACAAGACCTGCCAAGCAATCATTCCTCGCGGTTTTCGGTGCCAACCGTGTAAGAGTCGCCGTCAGAATTGTCCCCTCCGTGCCTGCAGCCGCCAAACAGCCGTCTTATTTTTCAGCGCCGTCAGACTTGCTTTTCATGCAGCCGCCGACAGATCTCGTGGGTTTTCGTGCAGCCGTCGACAAATCCCGTGGAATTCCGTGCGCCGCCGACAAATCGCATCGTTTTCAATGCTGTCGGGCTTCGTGTTACGTGCATTGACAGAGCCGCCGACATCTGACGCGTGTTTCTGCGCCGGCCTTCCCGAAGCTGCAGAGTTTGTCGCCCAAAGCTAATTTGTCGCCCGAGCCTGCGTACGACCAACCCGCGAGCGACACGCATCTCAGGCCTGCAGGTTGTGTCTTCTGCGCGTGTTGCTCACGCGCCGGCGAGTCTTGCCGTCATGCGCCACCGCTGTTGACTTTTCCGGCCATTTTTTCGGCCACGCGCCGCAGTCGGTCGCCGAAAAATTATGAGTACTTGTTTTTGGATAATTTCGACGCCCTGAACCCGTTTTTTATAGTTTTAAGGTCTAATTCTGACGTTTTAACCATGTTTCACTCAGCGTTTGTTGGAGAACTTCCGGAAAACGCATTTCGTACCTGTAGGAGCATCTCGAATAGGAACGAGAGAGGTAAGGGCGTTAAATCCGAACTGTTTTACTGATTGATTGCTTGTTAGATAATCTTGAGTATGGTCGGTTGGTTTTGATAGTGTCCATTATATGTGGTTGTTAAGTGGAAACTGAAATCTTTACCATATGAAACCTGATTAGGTCTCGAAAACGGGTTGGCTTAGCCCTTATGGGGTTGCCCCGTTGTAATTAGGAAACAGAACCGGGCAGGCTTATCCTCGGCAGGGTTGCCCCGGCATGTGAACCACGAGGGTTCGGGTTGCCCCAACATCGTTGTTTTGTTTCTCCTGTCTGTATATTTATCCTGCTTATCATTAATTGTTTTACTGATGTACGATTTGACCTGTTAATGTTACCTTGGTGAGTTATCATACTCACCCCCTTTCTTTTCTTCTGTGGAAATCCACAGGTACACATGGACTATACCAGGATGGCTGACTTGGCGCAACGGAGACCATGGGCTTACTGAGTCTTTTCTTTCACGTCATGCTTTATTTTGGTCTTACTTTTCTCATGTTTGTTAGATGAGGAACTGGTTTTAGTGTTAAATTACTTTAAAAGCATTGTGTTTCTTTTCCTCTTACTCTTGGATTTATTTTCTTTGAAGGAGTACTCCGAAACTTTCAAAAACTTGTGTTTGTTGATGTTTAAATTTTTTGAAGAGTTAGAAAGGTTATCATGTTTCATTAAATGTTTGTTTTCCTTTTAAGAACTCTTAAATTAATGCATTTGGGCTAGAGTTTTGAGGCTTTTAGAGAGTCGGGTCTTTACACATTATATACTCTCTAATCTATACATACGTCTCCAGCAATATAAATATGCAATTCTGTAATTGTTGACATATCTCCTAAGCTTCGAAAGATATTTGCATATGGAATATTGTTTGTCAAAACTATCGTCAATTTTGCAATTATGACTTCACTCAATGGAACATTCTTTAATACCTCAATTCTATTCTTGATCTCATTTGAAGTATCATAAAAGTATAGCTGAAAGAACATAGGCTTTTCTTCGGGCAAGAGTACAGGAAGATCAAGACAAATTTGACCTTGAGCTCTAAAATATATTCCTTTTTTGAAGATGCTCAATTTTCATCTAACTTTACTCCCAATGAAATGAATGAAAATATACTATTATAGGCTCGAATATTTTTTCTTAATAAAGTCCATTCTTCAGTGTGAGATGTGTAGAGGAAATAAAGGTCATTGCACACTTCAAGCGTTGCTAGATGCACCTATTTTATTGTTATAACTAGTACATCAAATGCAATAATATGAGTTTTTTTTTTTTTTTTTTTTTTTGGTTATACCTGGCCATTATAGCAGCAAAATGTGGGGCATTCATGTTCAAATTTTAATGCACCACAAAACTCGCAGGAAGATAACTTCTTATGTTGATGAATTGGACTTTGAAATTTTATGGTAAAATCTAAATATAGAAGTATGTGTGAAATATGTTATATATATATTAATTGTTTTTAGAAAATTGATTTTGTTAAACTAAATAAAATTTTTAAATTTTACTAATGGTCGTGAAATACTTATTTCTTTCGATGAATTTGGCAGTTGAATCTTTTTAAATTTTGATTTTTGCTGCTACATTCTCCATTTTGTCTCTTTTTCCTTGCATCATTACATGAATTTGTTCTTTTTTGTTTTTCTTCCATGGTTAGCATCAAATATGCTTCTTTTTTTTTTTTTTTGTGGATTTTTTTTCCATTTGTGTACGTGCTGAATGATAAAGATTTATACATTTTAGTTTATAAACATATAATAGAGCCCATTAATTATTAAATAAATCTTTAATAAATAAAACTAATAAATATTACATTTGTTTTTCTTAAGGTATTTTACCCTGGTTCTCAAGGAAATGACCCAATAAACTTTTTTGTATGTTACTATAATTTATGATTATATTTAGCTAAATGGTTAAATTTATTTTTAAATATTTCAGTTGCTTTTACTATGATGCATTTATTTACATTAATATAAATATTAAAGTCAATTATATGTAGGAATATAATGAAAAGATTGTATGTTCGTCCATCTTTCCCATTTTTTTATATTCTTACAAATTTTTTTAAACTTATTTTATTGCTATATTTTTAATTCTTTTCAGAAAAACTTTCCTATACATAAATATGATGAGTCATACATTCAGCATATATGGCACATTCGATGCCACACAAAAGCGTTCTTTTTTAAATATTTTTATTTGTAACATGAATTTTTGTGACATATATTGTGTCACGCATGTTAAATGCAAGGTTCCATACACAATCATGTGTAGGAAATGTTTGTTTTTTTTTATTAGGACCAATAATGTTTTAAATTTTTTAAACACTTATGTTGGTGAAATATAAGAAATAAAATTTTTTAAATTAATGAAATAAAATTAATAGTTGTTTAAAAACAATAAGAACTGTGTGTCAATTTTTTTTAGTTAGTTAAATTGCACAATATAATTTTTTAATATTTTAATCAATTGTGTTGCGTTCCGCACGTACATTTTTATGGATAGAAGTTTGTTTTTCTTTTTTTAAGTTAGGTAAACAACATAGTATTCTTCTATAAAAAAAGAAAAAAACAAAGTATTAGTAAGTAAAATAAATTCAAAATCTTGTTTAATTATCTTTGTTGTTAAGTTTTACTTTAGAACTATTATTTCTCTAACATGCTATACGTTATCGTTAGTGTACAATAGAAATTTGAAGAATTCAACTAACTCATCTTGTGGTTACTAATGTCGTAACACAAATTAAGCTATGCTCACTGTTCACACGAGATTTGAACGGACGAGTAGAAATGAGACAGTAAATGAATTTTGAATCTTTATTGATTTGAGTATGTGCGCGTGTTACAATCTCTAATATATTTGTCCTTTGATTCTTTCTCTTTAGAATGTGGATTTTGAAGATGTTGATCTTAAGGCTTTCAAGCTTGTTCTCAGATAAAGGATGATCGAATCTTCAGTTAGATGGCGAAAAGACAATCAGGTTGAGGAAGCTTTTGTCGATGAGTGTTCTGAATTCTGAAGCTTGATCTTGAATTTCTGATTATTTGATTGATCTTGAAGGCTTATGGACTTGATTTGTTGGATGCTCTGAATCTGAATCGTCTGGCCGAAAGCTCGGTAGTTTCTGAGTCTTCAGTCTTCTTCTCAATTCCAGGTCCCCTGTAAATGAGGGAGAACTCTCTATTTATAGAGTTCTCATGGACTTGTGAACTTGAGCTTCATGGGCCTTTGAGCCTAAACTTGGACTTGGGCTTTATGGGTCTTTGGTTCACTACATGGATTAAGACCTAACTTAATTTGGGCCTAAAATCCAAACAAACCAACTTTTTATCCAATTAGTTATGGAACAATTATAGATTTGTAATTGACCCAATATTTAATTGAATGTATTTGTAAATGAAGTGGCAATTTTTTATTCGCCGAAATTTCTCAGTCAACAAATGCCCATTTTCGAGTTTTATGCACGAACATGTGTGCATGAATCTCGAAAAATATAGTTTATAATTGACATAAACTTCTTTTGTGTTAATATCAACTTCTTGAGAGGTTTTGATTCAATCGAGATGTGAGATGGTCACTTTTTTTCTTTTTTGTGTAACTTGAATATAAGAATCCAACTTCTCACAATTAGTCAATTCAAGATCCTAGATATTGTGAAATTCTTTTGTCACCCTAACAAAAAATATATATTTGTAATATTACAAATTCCATATTTATGAAAATGCAAATATTTATGTCAACATTTATAGTGAGCAATCAAGAATCCAAATTTGTGAAATTTCCTTAATTGAATTTTGGAAATAGACTAAATTTTTTTTATGTCTGTGATGTTCCCACTTTGATATTTGGGATTGAAAAGTTATTGACGTCTCCTCTCTCTTTTCTTTTTTTTTTTTCTTTTTTTATAATTTAATTTGAAGTAGATTTGATTTCACTGTACAAAATTTTGATTATGTCAAGTATTTCCCACCTAAATTTGAGGTGAATCATTTTCTTAACAAAAATTGAAGATTTGTCAAATTTGGCCATTCAATAGATTTTTGTCCAAGTCAAAATTTTTCTTGTACATAGTCCTCATCTATAAAGAGATGGTAAAAACAAGTACCTCTACGGTTGAAGAAACTCTTCATATGAGTAAATTTCTTTTTGCAACTTGAATCAACTCTCTCTCTTTTTCTTGATTTTTTTTTTTAACTAACACTATACTCTTTCTTCTTTTTTTTTTTTTTTTCAGTGGATGGTTAAACCACAACATTAAATCTGCCGTTTGTTTGAGTCTTGTATTCCAAGGTAAAGAACTTTTTGTTATATGTTTATAAAAAACGTGGGACATGTACTGTAAAAACTTCAAAAACTAAGGTTGAATGAAAAAAAGAAAAAAAACTATTATTTAATGTATTTATAATTTATCCTTGTTAATGACATTGGTCAAGACTTTCTCTTTTTCACAAAAAAAAAAAAAAACAAAAACAAACAAATAGTATCTACAAAAAAGATTATTTACGTTTTTCTTTTTTTTTTGAATTACCGTGAGATGAGAATATATATATGTGTAAATGCGGGGAAGAGAGGAGGAGATAGATAAATGGTTTTTTTTGTTTTTGAAGCTATATTTACACATATGATTTTTTCTTTTTTCTTTTTTTTTTAGGTAACAAGCCACTTGAACATAAATTAGATTAGCATAGAGGTATGCGAACATTTTTATATTATTTGTTTACCGAATATATATTTCATTTCATTTGTGATCGCTTTTGTTTAATTTGATTACTTTTTTTTATTATTTTTGTTTACATGTAGACTATTTACTTTGTCTATTTATATAGCTCCTACATCATGCAACTCTTGTTTTATTACTTTTTATGTTTTGATTTAGAACCGTTTGTGCTTTTTCTTTTTCTTTTCTTTTCTTTTTTTTTTTTGTCCCCCGTGCAACCCAAGTGTACTTACAATGATGTCACTCCGGCACTACACATGCAATGGTGGTCACCTTTTAGTGATGTCACTCCTGTTCCACTAATTGCCTTTTTTATGAGGTGACTTGGCATACGCAACGGTGGTCACCAGACCCTTACAATGATGTCACTCCTACTCTTCCGCTTGCAGCGGTGGTCACCTTCTCATATAGTGATGACACTCCTATTGGACCAAGTGCTATCTTTATGAAGTGACTTGGCATAAGCAGTGGTGGTCATCAAACCCTTTCAGTGATGTCACTCCTGCTCTTCTACCTGCAGTGGTGGTTTCTTACTCTTGCAATGCCAACACTTTTACTGAACAATGTGCCTTTTTTTTTGTGAGGTGGCTTGGAATATCCATAAGTGGTTAACAAACCCATTTCATTTTAGGCCCTACCTTTTTTTTTTTTTTTTTGCCCCTTCTGCAACCCAAATGTACTTATAGTGATGTCAATCCTGGTCACCTTTCAGTGACGTCACTCCTACTAGACTAAGTGCCTTCTTTATGGGGTGGCTACGCAGGGGTGGTCACAAGACCCGTACAATGATGTCACTCCTACTCTTCTCCCTACAGTGGTGGTCACCTTCTCTTATAGTGATCACACTCATGCTGGACCAAGTTTCAGAAACAAATGAATGTGTAGACTTTGAATCAAATAACGTGTAAATGAAGTATTTAGCAAGAGATATCCTACCTGTAACTGCCAAGGAAGGCCCACCAATGTCATGCGACCCATTGTAGCATGCACGATATTTCTTCCCTAATGCCCTAATGCATTCCCTTACTAGTAGTACTGCCTATTTCCACCGACTTCTTACCCTCTTGTTTCTGATATGGGCACTTCTTACTAATGTGTCCACTTTTACCACACCTATAACATATTTTAGGACTCGCATAATCTCGACTAAGGTGGCTACTTTTCCCGCACCTGAAATATGCATTAGCACTGATCACACACCTACCGCTATGAAGTTTCCCACAAGTGTTACACTTGACTTTGCCTCTACTCACCCCAGCCAAAAAAATCTTTTGGTGATCTCACACATTTCACTATGATTTTTTACCTTCGAATTCAACTTTTCTTTTTCGTTCAATGTCAGTACCTGCTTCCGCCACCAATGCGCATATCGGATGATATCGAGCATCAAGCAATGAAACTACCCGTAGAGCAACAACATAGTCCAAAGGCGTGAGAGCTGTCACTACCCCTTTTACTTGCATCCTTAATCCTAGTTTAAACCTATTCGTCTTCTTAGCATCAATATTAACCAACTTTGAACAAAATCGCACCAGATTCGTAAATTCTAGCTCGTAGTCCTCTATAGTTCCCTCCTCTTGTTGTAGATGTAAAAAATCCACTTACTTTATATACCTATGTATAATGTAGGTAATATTTAACAAGAAAATTTTTTAAAATTGAGCCCATGTCACCAACCTAGAACTCACATCCAATGATCTTCTTCGGACCTCTACCAATAAAGAGCTTCATCATTCAACATGAAAGTCTTATGGTGCCCCTAGTGCTTATCTACGCATTTTGAACAACGAAACACTATTTTAATAGACTATAGTAAGGATTCTACAGCAGATTAATCTATGTCGTTCCCATTAAATAGGTGGATCATACTTTCTGAAGTCTCGCAAATACTTGGTCCCCTTAGTTATGAGACATTTTTCTTGCAACCACTGAACCTGTTGCTTACCCCCTTGGAACCCAATAATTTTTACAAAGCCTCAACTCCAACGTTATCATGGTCATATCAACTTTCCCTTAAGGATTCATAACTGTTTCCCCTTGGCATTTCCCATCATCAAGACTTGTGGAATTAGTGTTGATGCAACCTGATCCTTCTTCCCTTTCCCACGCTCGCGTCCACTCGTGTTTCTCGAAGCATTTATCTGTTACAACACATCACATGTCAACTTTCCATACTCGACTTTTTAAATAATTAAACATTAATATAATATCCCGAACATACATCCAAACTTGTATTAATATATTCACCTAAATATTTAACCTCGCCTACAATACTCACACCTTATAGTTCCAATACTCACACATTTACTATAATCCACTCTTCCTCACCCTTTCTAACCACTTTTATTACCCTTCCCCACTAAGGTAAAGCTCCCAAAACACACCCTTTTGTTATCCACTCATCAGTCTCACTTTCCTGCTATGATACCAACCATAACGCCCTTTTAAAAAAATAGGTACAGTTAATTCCCTATGTAACCCATTGTAACAATTAGAGTCAAGGAAAGGTTGCAGTTATAAACATATACTGTCTTTTATTAATAAACTGAAACTTAATATTGAACCTACAAGTATATATACAACCATACAACTAACTATCCATGCTTAAAGAAAATTTAATGTAAGTCTTATGGTCTAAGATATCCACCAAATATCTAGCATAAAATAGTATTCACAAACTAACACCTAACCTAATACAACATGTGCCCCTTGCTCTAGAACTTTCCTAACCTATTTTCTTAGTTTCATCTCGATTAACTTGCACACTCACAAGATAGCAAAATCAACTAAAATTTTAAAAGACTTGTGGAAAACCCATTTTAATTTACACTCCAATACACAATAGACTTTTCATACCCCCTCCCTCCCTTTGGGTAACCAACACCTAGTTCCTCTTTGCAATAATTAACTTCAAAGTCCTTTATTCCCATTCTCAATTTAAACATTCGGGAAGACTCACACCCCACCTGTTTTCTCACCCTTACAGCTCCTTCTTTAACCTAAGCACCTCAAGCCATGGAAAAAGTAGAGAAATATTGTTGTGAACATGGCACATCATCAAGGTTTAATATAGAAATAACTTCCACCGAGCATTTCTCACCTGTTGTTGTGATGTTCCTTCTCGTGCGGTCTCTCCTCGAAGACAATTATACTCCCTCTAACCAGTTGTTAGCAAGCTTGTCACCACTATACAAATCCTCATTCAATAGATAAGCGTTTCACGTATCTTCACCTCTTCCTCGACCACCCCATTTCTATTTCATTTCCTCTCATTTTCTTCCTCCTTCATTGCTTCACATTCCATTTATTTTTCCCATTTTATTTTTTTTTAATCCTCTCCCTCACTTAATGTGCCCTCCCCCCCCCCCCTCCAAAAAAAAAAAGTGTTACTAGCTAGCACCCAGTAAACCCTAGTAATAATTCAATTATTTTCAAAGTTAGGAAAGTAATTTGCGATAGCTTCTTACATATTATAATATTATGAACCCTAGTAAGAATTTTAGCCACTAAGATTCAAGTAGTAACCATCATATGTGGTAGTACTTTATATAGGCGTTTTTACACGAAATTACTCACATGTCATCAAACAAAGAAGAAACCGAAACCGTAGGGGCTCTTGAAACCTTAAACATAATCAAAGACAGTAGCCAACAATTCATCGCCATCATTCCACTGATCAACGAGTATGGTGACAATGACGACGAGAAGGAGGAACCTACCCAGCCATATGGAGACACACGATGAGAAGTATGAATTGCTTCCATCAAATAACAAAGACTGACATATCCTGTCGGGAACTTACTAGACTGGACATACCTACGTTTAACAAACTATGTGCACTATTATCTACGAGGGGCGGTCTAAGGCCAACTAGGTGCATTGGATTACATGAGATGGTTGCAATGTTTTTATACATTTGTGCGCATGATGTAAAAATCGAATCGTTCCAACCTAATGGGCGCGGTCGGGGGAAACAGTTTCACGACATTTCCACGAGGTGCTAGTTACAGTTTAACAATGTCATGGGGAGCTTTTAAAAAAACCATAACCCATAACGAGCGAGTCGAATGACTATTGATGGAAGTGGTTCGAGGTAATTGACGGTTTTAGGCAATCAATTTTAAAACAATGAGACATAGTCTAACTGCTATACTTTTGTAGAATTGTCTCGGTGCATTAGATGGCACATACATCGAAGTTCGCGTGCCGACGGTTGACCAACCTCGGTACCGAACGAGGAAAGGTCGTCTCGCGACAAATGTACTTGGAGTTTGTGCCCCCAACGGTGAATTCATTTTCGTTTCTGCGGGGTTCGAGGGCTCAGCCGCTGACTCTCGTGTACTTAGGGATTCTCTAACACAACCGGGCGGCTTGAAAGTGTCACGCGGTAATATCGAATGATATCATTCCAAACTCTAACACATATGAATATTTAGCTAAAGCCTTCTCAATATTCCTGTATCGATCGGCAGGGTGTTACTACTTATATGATGCGGGTTATGCGAATGCGGAAGGATTTCTAACACCGTATAGAGGAGAAATATACCATCTAGCTGATTGGCGGGGTGCAGCTAATGCTCCCAAGACTGCCAAAGAATTATATAATAGGCGACATTCTTCTGCTCGGAATATAATCGAGAGAGCGTTCGGTAGGCTGAAGGGAAAGTGGGCAATACTACAGAAAAAGAGAAACTCCGACGTTGAAACGAAAAGCCACATCATCATGGCTACCAACTACATTAATAACCTCATCATAAGAGAGATGGGAGAAGGTTCGCTCGATGAATTCGATGATCAAGATACAGTTTCAACTGCATCACAAGGAGAATGTATTGAGCCGGATAATATAGACTTAATAGAAGTGTCCGATGAATGGAGTCAATTTCGGGAAATGCTCGTAGAGCAAATGTTTTCAGCTTGGTGAATTTTCCCTAAAATAGTTTATTTAACATTTTGTCCAACTTATTAAATAAATGTGTATGACTACATAACATTTGTATATCCGTATTTCTTCCTAAGCTCTATTATTACTGTGTTATATTTATAAGGTTTAGTATTCACTCTTACCAACTGTATTATTACTGTGCCACTTACAGTGAAATGTCAGGGGCGAATAGAACATTTAATAGACACCAGTGGACACCCGTGGAGGATGCACATTTAATTGATGGCATGCTAGCCTTAGAGGGAAAACACCTTACAGCCCCTAGTGGGACATTTAAACCTGGGTACCTAAACACATTGATTACGCATATGCAAACGAAGTTACCAAACACACGAATCAACACTAGTAGTATCTAGAGTAAAGTGCGTACATTCAAGAAACAATACCACGACATTAAGGAGATGCTCGGGCCAGCTGGGAGTGGATTTGGATGAAACGACGAACGAAAGTGTGTGGAAATGGACAAGGACACATTTGATGAATGGGTTAAGGTAACTTACTTATTCACATTTACCATATTCAAAATGATAGCTAACCTTGCATATCACTCTTCCTTAATAAAATGTCAATTTCTCTTACAGACACATCCTAATGCGAAGGGTCTTTGGAACAAACCCTTTCCACACCTAGATACTCTCACCCACATTTTCAGAGAAGATCGGGGCACCGGAAAATCCCACACTAATCCTACGGCTGCAGCAACAAAAACAGTTGCGTTGAGGGAGGCTAGTCGACAGGCCGTGCCAGAAGATTTCCTAGACCTTAATCTGCCGGAATATTATGTCCCTAAGACAAAGACGTTCCGTACACCCGGCGAAGGTCCAAGTGTTAATATCGATAACACAGAATCTCCGAATAATGTGGAAATGGGCACCGCTAGTCAAGGTGGGAGTCAATCAAGGACTAGTGGCACTAAAAGGAGGAGGGCAGGAAAGGATACTGAGATACTCAATGTTCTCAAGAAGCACACCCAAATGACCGAAGAGAAGTTGGACAAGGCCATTAACTAGCAAATCCAGAGGCAGAAGTTAATTAACAAAAACAGAGAAGCGGCTGTTAAGAAAATAGATTCTCTGACTTACTTTACTGAAGAAGAACAAGCGGCTCTGGTGCATTTGGTGGCATGTGATGAAGATAAAGTAGCTAGTTTCCTTCATTTAGACGACCGCATGACTCGTAATTATTGTACCTACATGCTTCAGAGACATTCTTGAAATAATGTCGCAAATGTAAACACATTTCATGATCATTACTTTCAATATCAAAACCATCTTCTACTACGCTTCAAAGAATATTAATTAAGTATAGTCATTGAGTATCACATAATTCGTATACATTCCTTCCAATTTCATGATATTATAATAATTTAAAAGTTACAATAATTTGAATTTTAAAATGGAGAAATTTTAATATTTTAATTATGTTAATATTTTAATTAATTTCATATTATAGTATTCAATTAATTATATTTATCTTAAAAAAAATTAACATTTCTCATCCCAACCTTGCACCTAAATGCAGTTTTAATAACACTTCTCATCTCAACTCTGCACCTCAAACACAGTTTTAATTTCACTTCTCATCTCAACCCTGCACCCCAAACACAGTTTTAATTTCACTCTCATCCCAGCCCTGCACCCCAAACACAGTTTTAATTTCACTTCTTATCCCTTCCCATCCCAACCTGCCCTATCCGAACGCGCCCTTAACTCCAAAAATTAACTTTCACCCAACCCACGTGTTGTTTCCCCCCCCCCCCTAACACTTTCCTTTTTCTAACCCACGTGTTGTTTTCCCCAACACTTTCCCTTTTCTAACTCATTTACCCATAAACTAAATATAAACATTGTTGGTAGCTTCTGCGACATTGCTACCATATATAATGTTTTAAAAAAAATCAAATACAAGGAGAAGAAAATTAAATCTCACAATAGAACAGACAATGGTTTAGAGTTTTGTGATCATGATTTTAAAACTCTTTGTAAATCCAAGAGTATTGCTAGACATTTGACCATTGTAGGCACCCCCAACAAAATGGGCGGCCGAAATGATGAATAGAATGTTGATGGAAAAAGTAAAGTGTATGTTGTCTTGGTCCAAATTATCTCAACCTTTTTGGGGTGAGACGCTAACCACGACAAGTTATATAGTCAATAAAAGTCTTTCCACTACCATAGGTTTAAAGACTACCCAAGAATTACAGTAAGGTAGTCCCCCCGATTTATCCTATATGAGAACTTTTGGATGTTTAGCTTTGTCCACTCTAAATAAGGCAAGCTAGATCTAAGAGCTTAGAAATGTGTTTTCTTAGGATACCCCGAAGTTGTTATAGGTTACAAATTTTGGCGTTTAGATCAAAATGCTTCAAAAATCATTATTAGTACATATGTCATATTTGATGAAACCGAAATAGGTTTTGAGAAAGAGAAAACAAGTTCGATGCCTAAAGATCATTCAACCACTATAGAAACCCTTTTAGAAACTCCACCTCTGATAACTCTAGAAAATCAAGAAAATGAGCCTATAGATGAATCTAGTGAAAATGAAGAGGTATGTGTCGATGTCGAGGTGGAATCTTCTTCCAACCTTGAAGATTATCAATTTGAAAGAGATAGGGTAAGAAGAAATATCACTCCACCCACTAGATATGGTTATGCAGATCTTATTTCCTACAGTACTCTTCAAGAACATCAAACTTTTATGAAGCTACTAATAATATTAGTAAAGATAAATGGTAAATGACTATAAAAAAAGAATATGATTCTTCGATGAAAAATAAAAACTTGGGTTCTACACGTTAACAAACTTTTGATTGTTAAAACGATTGGTTATAAGTGGATTTATAAAATAAATGCAAACCCTTTAGATATTAATAAACCAAGGTTTAAGGCTATGTTGGTAGACAAATGGTTTACTCAAAGAGAATGTATTGATTATGATGATGTTTTCTCTCTTGTTGTTAGACATACTTTTATTAGAATTTTGCTTGATTTTGTTGATCACTTTGATTTTGAGTTAGAGAAAATGGATGTCAAAACCGCTATCTTACATGGCAAACTTGAGGAAACAATATGCATGGATAAACCATTGGATTTTGAAATTCCCAAACAAAGTAAGAATGTAAGTCTCTTAAAAGATTGTTATATGGACTTTAACAATCTCCTCATCAATGGTATAAAAGATTTGACACACATATGTTGTTCATTGATTTTTCTAGAAGTAAGTATGATAGTTGTGTTTGCTTTACGAAAGTATGCAAATATGAAATTATTTACTTCTTTATGTTGATGATATGTCGATTGCTTGTAAGTCCATGCATGAGAAATAAATTGAAGGATCTTTTGAATAAAGAATTTCACATGAATGATTTAGGCAATGCAAAACATATATTAGGCATCGATATTATTTGAGATAGTAAAGAAAACAAGTTATATTTGTCTCAACATGATTACATATCTAAGATAGACAAAAAGTAAAAAATGCATGAAAGTAGGAAAGTGCAAACACCTTTTGGAAAGCATTTTAAACTTGTGATAACTCAGCTAAGACACCTAATGAGATTGAGAAAATGGTAAATCTATGGTTTGCACTAGACTCGATCTTACACACCCACTTAGTGTTGTCAGTAGATTTCTTGCTAATTCTGGTGATCAACATTGAAATGCGGTAAAGTGGATTTAAAGGTATCTTTCATGTCATACTACTTTATGCTTATGCAATGGAATAGACAATGAAAATAAGGTTATTGATATAATGGGTTATATTGATGATGCTTATGCCAAAATTATCGATAAACATAGATCTTTGATTGGTTTTGTGTTCAAATTGTTTGATTAAACAATTTGTTGAAAATCTAATTTCAATCCATTGTTGTTTTGTCTACAATTGAGTCTGAGTATATTGATTTAACTGGGGCTATTAGAGAAGTTATTTGGCTTAAAGGAATCCTATCAGAATTAAGTTGTAGAGAGGTCATAAACGTGATTATAAATTGTGATAGTCAAAGTGCTTTACATTTATCCAAGAATCTTCTCATCAAGAACGAATTAAACATATAAATGTTATATATTGTTTGTTAGAAATGTTAACAATGATGGTTTAGTTCAAGTTAAAAATGTTAGCACTGATTTAAATGTTGTTGATATGTTTTAAGCTTTAACTTTGGATAAATTTGACCTTTACATGAAAATGTTGAATAAGCGTGCAGGATAGGTTTTGTTTTCTATGTATTCTTGATGTATGCTTTGTTGTCGTTATGCTTACTCTAATAAAAGCATATGCCAAGGTGAAAATTGTAATATGATGGTCTAAACTTTAATTAGAATTTTGATTTAATTAAAACACTAATTATGCATCATGTTTTTCAATTAGTTAATATATAGTTAAAAATTGATTAGTTTTAGTTTAAAACTAATTACTAATTAGTTATAACAGAAGTTGCAACCACTTAATTAGTTTATTAGTTAAAAAATTAACTAAGAAATGATTAAGCGGAACCATTTCTGTCTATCTCGTGTGCACTCATTTAATTAGTACAAATAAATGGTCTGGTATCATAATCATTCAAGCATTTTAATACATTTGATTTGAGAGAGATATTGGTATCGAGTTTACAAATTGTTGTGGTTAGTAATTGAAAAGGAATTTCAAAAAGCAAGGTTGTGTTGAGAAAAAAAGAGAAAGGAGAAGAAGGGTACTTGTAGGATTTCACAAAAGGAGAGAAGAGGCAAGAAAAAAATCCTTCCCCTCCATTTACCCATCTAGCCAAGAACCCCTGAATTAGAGGGGCGGGGTTCTCCATTAAGCAGCATCCAACACAACTTGAAAGACAGTCGTCGTCTGTCTCTAGCAGGCCGGAATGCCGCCATCGTTGTCTTGCCTATATGGTTCTCTTTGCTCTCCATTTCACCTTCGTTTCTTGGATCTAGAATCAACAAGGTGAGTTTTATTTGAAGTTTTTCTTGGTGAAGCTTCTTGGAGATAAAGATTTGGAGACTTTTAATTAAATAAAATTCTTAATTATAGTTTAGACCATTATATAACATTCTCAAAATCAAGCCAAAAAAATCGAATAACTTCATTTCCCTCGAGTTAGGATTCAAATTAAGTAAGATTTGTTCAATATAATTAGGTGTATCTCATTTTACCCCAATTAAAACTTGATAAAACTAATTCTATCCAAGTTATAGAATTTGATTTTTTCCAAGATATAGATAACTTCTAAATTTTGTCTATTCAAAGTATAAAATTTGGTTTAAATTTTGGCATTGCGTAAGTTCAATATGAAATTGAGTAGAGCATAAGTTCTACCCAAATTTCAATCCTTTTATGCCAAGTCAAGAAAATTTTAATTTTGACAAAACTTTAGAATTGGATTAACTGATCCAGAGAAAAATGAGCCAAGAAAAAATGATTAAAATTATGACCTAAATTCATACATGATTGATTTAATTGACGCTTCATAGAGCCAAAAGTTAGAAGCCAAAATATGCAAGCTTATGTTTCGACCCAAAATTATCTTTTTTGAGATTCATATACATATGTTTGTGCATAAACCTCGAAAATGGGCATTTGTTTACTAAGAAATTTGATCAATTATAAATTGTCACACCATTATTCCAAATTTAATGATGAAACTAAATTAAATTTTGAGACAATATTTCTCAAAATTAAATTAGACCAAAATTTTGTTAATTTTGAAGTTGGGTCAAATTAAGCAAGACTCATGTTCAATTAGTGAGCTCAAACATGAAAGTTCAAATCTCAATGTATAAGCCAAGTTCATATAGGTGACTCAGGTTTAGTTAGATAAGTCCAATCGGTCAGGCCCAAGGCATTGGCCCATGCCTAAAAGGCCATCAGGGACGAAGCCCAAGGTTCATGTAAGCTTTATAAATAAAGAAGATTTCTTTTATTTTCAGGGATCTAAAAGTTTGAAAATCTAGAGAGATCATTCAATAAAGATGAAGAATTTTTGAGCTTTCAAAGATCAAACACTCTTGTGTGAAGTTCAAAATCACTTCAAAGATCAAGCAATTTCATAAATAACTAAATAAGAAGAACGCACATCCATTCTTCGAGTCAAGATCACAGTTCCATAAACGATCAACTAGCTACGAATAACACACCATGTTTTTCAAGTCAAGAACATAAATTGTGAGAGAGACAATGTGAGGAACAAATTAGAGATTGTATTACACATCGCACATATTAAAATTAATATAATATACATTCTTCATTTACACATGTCTCATATTTATCTTATTTGTTGAAATCTTGTGTGAACAAATATATTGGATATATTAATTGAAAGCATTATTGGATAAATATTTATTAAATAATTAATTTACTAATTAATTGGTTAATTCATAATGTGTCATCTTCCCATTAGATGGGAAAACGTGTCACCTTGCCATTGGATGTGAGAGGTGTCACCTTCTCATTAAATGTGAAGGTCTCTCATCCCCATTGGCTTTGAAGTTGACTACGTAGTCTATAAGTAAGACCCTAGGTCTCACTCCACAATTCAATTACTCTTAACATTTCCTTCTAAAGGGTTGTCTTCCTTTCCCACAAGGTAATGAGAATAACTCCCTTCTCAAGGTGTAGAGATATAGGCTGGGAAGGTGACCATTCAAAAAGGTTCGCGATACACCTCTCTTATCCTAGGTGTTTGAGATAAAAGAACTACCAAATTGATCAAATTAAAAGTTTTGATAAACAATTATCAATTTCATGTAGATTAATTAATTAATATAAAAATTAAAATATATCAAGAATGATAGATGACTTGTCAAATGGATTAGACTTGTATTTTACTATTGTAATTATGCATAATACATACATAAACATAATTTAATTAGAGTGCAAATTTAAACAATAGATTATGTTTAACGTGTCTTTTGACCAATAGTACATCCATATTACATACATAAAACGATTGTAGTGGTAAATATTGTTTGTCATGATTAAGTGAATGACTCTTTTAAACTCATTTAATTTACATTCAAATGTATTAATGCCAATTACAGGCGTAAAGCAATGAATTAATAAAATTATTTTTCAATTCGTACGTAGCGAACTACAATTTAAGCAACCTAATACGGTTTAATGGAACGTATTAATAAAATAAAAATGTTTAAGCATTAAACATTCATTTAAAAATAGGTGGTAATTGATTGCACTTATATTTTGTCATGCATAATAATACATAAAACTGTATTTTTTTTAACCGAGTTATAATGTACATTTCTTTAATTGAGTTGTAATGTACATTTAAACAATACAATATAGCAGATACACAATACCATTCTAACAAACCTTATTTATTATGATTAATAGCGCATTGAATGTTATAGATGACACTTTTAACTTTTTTTTTTATTGCATTCTAATGTGTAATACATATCATAGAAAGGATAACTCAATTAACATCATAATATATTAGTAACCACGATGTATGTAGTTCACATTCCTTGTTGACGTTCAGATACATAATTGTATTGATAATTTTTGTTCTCAAATCACTATAATATACAATTTGAGCAATTTAAATACGGTTTGTACATTGTATTAATAAAATACATCTATTAAAAACATCGAAAAATCACTTTAGAAAATCAGTTCATTGGCTATTGACAAGTTTTGAGAGAACCACAACAACATGAAATTCATTATCTTATAAATACAAAAGTAATTCAATACAATCATTACCGGTTCATCCATAACAATAAAATGGATTAGATGAACTTAATGGAACATAAAAAACTAGCAAATTAGAAAATAACATATGAAACTTACGAATCACTAATGAGTGGCAGCACCAATGTTGGAGATACAAAATTAGAAGATGTAACTGTCCAAATTTTCATTCCCTAAAGTCCAAAGTTAGTTTTGTCATTTTTTTAGTTTACCAGGACTCCCGAGAATCTATTTGAAATTATTTTGGATTAAAAGTGCTTAAATAAGCCATATCTTGAGAAGTATAAAGTCGAAATTTGAAAACTAAGGGTAAATGATCATGCCCTAGGAACATTTTGATAATTATTTAGAACTTTTCTGAAGCTCTAATAGACAAAATACACTTTATAGGTCATAATTTGTTAATCAGCAGCCGCCCCTCATTTTTCTCTCATTTTTAGTGAATTTTGATAAACAAATCATTATCGTAGAATTTAACACCGACAACCGACAACACGTGTGTCAGGGACAGCAGCGCCACTGATAGCCGCAGCAATTTCAGTTCCCGATCACTAGCAACCTTCTTTGCTGTAAGGCCTGACCCAGACTAGGGTCACATCTAGGCATATACCCTAAATGCATGATTAAAAAGACCTTTAAAAGTTGAGACACGACGAGTAAATACCTCATTTATTAAACGAAACATAAATAGTTCGTAAAAATGTACAAAGTGGGTACCCAGTCATAAAATCAAGTAAAATAGTAAAAATGACATACAATGAGTACATGTATCTGTAAAGAAAAATCCAGATAAACGAATGCAGAAGAAGAATACACTAAACCGGACACAACAACTACACAAGCCCATGGCCTTCAAAGCTCTTCATCAGCCATCCTAGTACAACCCGTGCATACATGTGGAGACCACAGAAAAAGAAAATGGTGAGTTATTAAACTCAGTAAGGATCCCTAACCGGGATCAACACAAGTAAGATAATGAATGCATAAGAACTATAGAACAGATGCATAAGTAATGATAACACCGGGCTCCCATTAGGGCTCTGCTGTTCCAGAGTATTCGGTGGATAGTAAAGGTGACATCGGGGCTATCTTGAAAAGATATGCCACTCCAGGGCCCCACAAGATAATTTTATGCACCTCACGGGCTACCCTTGTACGGAATGCCACTCTCGATTCTTCTATACAACACTTGCTCGTGAATCTAATGGATACGTTCAGCTCTTATCAGTTGCATATATGAATACTAAACTCATAATAATAACATTCAACAATGCCACGCAGAAAAATGTATTCAAAGCAACCAACATTAAAATTTTGCCCGAATAACCCTACACATGTTTCTACTTATCCACAGTACCCTAAGCTAAGGATAAGATTCCCTTACCTTGGTTGAAATCCGCTAATTTGTCCTTAGAAAGCTCAAGCTGCAAGTCATAGAGGTTTTCCTAAGTTCAACTGGCCAAACCAGGGTTAAAGAGTTAAACTTAGCACCTAAAACTATCAAAAATAGACTCGAAGCTTCGAAAATACACAAAAATTACTATTCGGAAATTTTCCGATGAGGTCAACAACGGCGGCAGGTAACATCGCGTGGGGTGAGGGTCGGCGGGGCGTGAAGCTGACTCGCAGGGGACGGGTGTAGCAGGTTTGGGGCACGTTGCACTCGCTGACTCGCTGGATTCAGGTTCGAGAATCGTATCAGGTTTAAAGTTAGGCTCGACGACAAGTGATGCTCCGAGAATGGTCGAATCTGGCTGGGGGCGCAGGCCAACAATGTTCGACCTGGCGGCAGTCGGACCTGACGCTGCAGTGGCTGACAATGCAGGAAACCGCAGCTGCTTATTGGCTCCGAGCTCAGGGGGGCAGGGGGGCACGACACGCGACGTCTAGCGATAGGCGATATTGGCGAGGGCAAGGTCTTCGATCTGACAAACACTAATTTCGAGACTGGCATCGTCAGCTTTGGTCATCAGCGCACGAAGATCGAAGGAAGGGATTGGTCGACAGCTGGCGGTGTCGGAATGAGAGGGTGAGTTTTGGTGGGCGACACTGAAAATGATGCTTAATTATGACCTAAGATTTTTGTCTTTTTGGCTTTACACATAAGGACAAAATGAGCTGGTAAAATTACAAAAATGCTTATAGAGCTAAAAATTATCATTTTACCCATAATTTTCAAATTTTGACTTCACACCTCTCGATATATGACTTAAATAAATACATTTAATCCAAAATAATTTTTGAAACGACTCCCGAAAGTCTCGGTAAGCCAAAAAATTTACAATCTAACCTCGAAATTTTGGTAATGATAAAACGAGGCTGCTACATGTGCGTCTAAGAAGCCGACGTGTGTCACCTTGTGTGTAGACGTCACCACCGAGTTCTTAGAGCTAATCAGACCCCACCCCTGATTTCCATGCTGACACCTGCAGTTGGAAGCGCCACCGACATCCCTAACGTGTCGAAACTCGTTTTAAGCGCTGCCCTGTCTGAGTTTCCAGATCTATCTCCCGAGACTGTTATGATCCCGAACCTAGCCAGGGCGTTTTCAAGCCTGACTCCAGCCAGCCTGCGCATGCCGTACATCGCAAGTCTGTTTCATGCGCCACCGCCGACGACTTTTCGTCCACGATCGGAAAAATTTCTAGATAGTGTTCTTTAGGTAATTTCGATGCTTTGAATCCGATTTTGATAGTCTTAGGTGCCAATTTTGACTCGTTAACCTTGTTCTGGGCAGTTTAAGTTAGGGAAGCTTCCAAGACTTGCGTTTCGAGCACTTTGGTATTTATTTAGTGAAATTCGGCCAAGGTAAGGGGATGTTATCCTTAACTTGAGGTCCCATGGGTAATCATAAGCATGTATGGGTAAAAATTGGGTGTAAATGACTTGTTAATCTGTGTTGATTGCCCTGTTAATTTTTTTGATTTTTAATGAGTAATATAGCTATGCCACAAACGAGATATATATATATATATAAATTGTAATGATCTGAGTTAATTCATGTTAAGATGGCATGATATTGTGTTACACATATTGATCTGCTAATTACATTGTTATGAACATGCACATCATCATTACATATGTGTCTATGAAAGACCATAGCAAGCATCGACATGAAGACTCGAGAGTGGCATTGCCTTACAAGGGTAGCCCTAATATTGTAATTTCTAACTAATGAAGGCCCGAGAGTGACATTCCCCATTAGGGTAGCCCCGGTGACCATAATATTATCTATTGAAGACTTATGACTACAAGGTCAAATTAAGGCCGCCCCGACATTATCATTTTATAATGCAACATTAATATCTTGTATCTGCCTACCATTTATTGAATTCATGCTTGTACTGAACCCAAGTTATGGATCCTTATTGGGTTTAACAACTCACCCTATTCTCTGTGAGTGTTCACAGGTGCGCACGAGCTTTACTATGATGGCTAATCCGGAGCTGTGAACACCATGAGCTTGTCATGTTTATATCATTTATATTATTTCTTCTTCTTCCTATAGACACATGATCTGATTGCCTATTTCTTTTACGGTTTCACTTTTGAACTGGGTACCCTGTTTCACATGGTTATAAACTGATTTAATGATTTATTTTCAAATAAAACATTTATTTAGCATGTTTCTAGATCTAAATGTCGTTTACTCATACATATATGGTATAGGCCTAGATGAGATCGTAGTCCGGATTGAATCTTTACGGAAGATGTTAGAATCGACTAGTTTTTTTTGCTTCTAAACATCAATGTCAAACATTGAATGGTGGCTGCGTGTTTTGAATAATGGACTACATAAACTCTTTTATTTACAAACTCTTGAAGAGAAAAAAATGATTTTCCAAACCAACTGAAGGAATTGGCTAAAATTTAGGAGTTAGTCGTCTATTATGGAAAAAATACCATTTAGAAAAATTTTATATTTGAATTTTCTAAAATCCAAAAAGTATATTAAATCAAATCGAATATAGAATTTGAAAATTTGAATATGGACTTGAATAAGAGCCGTATCAAGATTTAAAAATAAATTATTAATAAATTTAGAAATAGAAAAAGAGAAATTAAAATATTTTACAGTAATTATTTTGATAAAGGTTAATATTCACCCCCAATTACTTTGCTATATCTTATTTTTATAACCAACAAAATAAAAATTCTAGAGTTTTTAATTTATGGTAGGTTATAAATAAAATATAAAATATTTTGTTGCATTATTTGCTTTCGATCTCCTCTAAGCATATATTGATTTTGTGGTTTTTAATGATAACGAAAATATGAACTAAAAGTATTGAAAATTGATTGTATGCAATTAAGAAAATTTTCCAGCAAGCATAAATCTATAAAAATAGCTAAAAAATACAGAGAAAGAGAACCCGAGAGTTAAAGTGGTTCGATACGTTTTCCCTACATATACGAGCACCTAAGGTATAGCCTAGGTGAAACAATTTTATTAGAGATTTTATGGGGAGTTGTTCAACATACAAGATACAATTCAATACGATTACAAGAAATATAAAACTAACAAAATTGCCTAAAAGTTTTACCTAATTCTTATAACAAAGAACAACAACAAAAGGAAAAAGGGAATAGAGTACACCTTTCTTGAATATCAAGGTTGAATCACCAAGAATCAAACTAATCCTCAAGAATACTCCAAAATTACTCCAAACACTGTTTTCTTCGCCCAAAAAAATATCAAGAAAAAGTCGAGTGAACAGTACCGAGGGAAGGATATCAGTTCCGGCCGAGATGGGTGGCCAAAACTAGCCGAGACCATCGCCTGAGTGCCGCCGGAATGTCGACGGCCAAGATGGACTGCTGCTTGTACGGCTGTAATGGATGAAACCGAGAGCTCCTTTGGGCTTTCTGTCTCATGCGACTGCTTGTTGCAAAATGGGAGGGATTTGATTTCCCTCCCTCTAAACCCTATCACAAAGTGGGTTTACCAGCATACCCCTCAAACTCCCTTTATGAAAATAAATGGCAATTTCTTAAACTCGTAACTTTTATCAATTTAAGCTTAATGACTATGTTGACTATTCAAATAATTAAACTAATTATTAACTATGTATTTAACTATTTGATATAGAAAATGATGTTTAATTAAAAACAATAATCCTAATTAAAGTCCATGTCATTTTCTAACATTTTTTTTTATTTCAATAATAAATAAATACACATATTGCTATTAAAAAAGAAACACGTGATTTTATACCTATTATTTAATAATTTTTATTTTTATTTTTAATTGTAAAACTGTAATTACAATAAATTGTATGTTAATGTAAGATGTTTCTAATATATCCCTTAGGGCGTGTTTGGTGGGGTGTTAAGTTAATCCAGACTAACTTAACACCCCTAATACTTGTTTGGTGAAAGGATGACCAAAATCAGAATTAACACTATTCAAAACACGGACATGAACAGTAACTCACTGTTCAAATCCGTGTTCTATGGGCTGGAATTCGCGTTACGAGAGCAAAGACGACGAAGCACAATTTTGTAGCCTTTGACAAAAAACAGCGACAGAAAAATGGCCTTTGCCTCTGTACAATTTTTTTTCCTTTATGCGCTGCATGTAGTTTTTTATTGTTTTATTTATTTATTTTTTACTTTTTTATCTATTTTTATTTATTTTCAAATTTTTTTTAATTACTTAAATTAAAAATTAAAATTTATTCTTAAATAGTTAATTTTTTTTTTTATATAAATCTAAATTCTAAATCTAACATCAGTTAAAAAAAAAAAACTTAACTTCTTATTCATATATATTTGGGGTTTAAGTGGATTTTTTTCTTAAAATAATATAAATTTGTTTGAATTAATTAATAAACTCCAATTATAAAATAATATATATTAGTATTTATGATTTTAAAATATAGATTTTAGTTTCTATAATTTGGAAAAATATAAAATTTAGTCAATATATTTAG